>CAJUYH010003178.1:0-34331 GCA_910591685.1 Galerucella tenella | reverse complement strand
AATAGACATGACTTTTCTATATTTCACAAACCATCACATACAGACATTACAATTCATAATAGTTCAGTCCACCCAATCAGTCATAAATTAGCAGCTTTCAATAGTATGATACATAGACTTTTAACAGTTCCATTGAATATTGACAATTACAATAAAGAACTAAATATAATAAAGCAAATAGCGGTTAATAATAATTACGATCCAAATTTAATTGACAACATCATAAATAAAAAGATACGAAAACATACTCTAGAACAAATATTTCCTTCTGATGAAAACAAAAATAACCAATTTGAAAGCTTAACTTACTTTGGAATACCATCCTTAAAAATAAAATCATTTTTAGAAACTTAAGACTTGAATATTTGCTTCAAAACTGACAACAATTTATCCAAATTCATTAAAAACAACAAATCCAAATCTTCAAAACTAAATAAATCAGGAGTTTATAAATTAAAATGTGGTAATGACGACTGTGATAAAATTTATATAGGTAGAACTTTTAGGAATTTTAAAACTAGAATTTCAGAACACAAACGTAGTTACAATCAAAAATTAGATTCCAACTATTCAAATCATTTATTAGCAAACCAACACTCTTTCGATTCAAATTTTGAAATTTTGCATATAGAAACTAAATCCTTCAAATTCAATCTTTTAGAAACCCTAGAGATAAATAAAAACAAATATTCAGATAATCTTCTTAACGACCAACTTGATATTAACAATTCTCCATTATTAAACCTTTTTACCTAGAAAGATTCCTGTAGGATGGTTGTGAATGAGTTTCCAGGTAAACTTGTTAAATACTTTAGTTAATTCCATATTTAGACCAATTCATTTCATTTCCTGTAAATAGATTATAATTTTATTGTCAAATATCCGTATAATTTAGTATTAAGGCACTGTATAAATAGAAAGTTTCTCATTATACCTCCATTCGTTTGAAAAAGCTACTGTGTTAGCGAAACGCGTCACTTTATGTTTAAATACAATGTAGATTTAACAAAATAAAATTGTTTGATTTCATAACTTACTATGGATCTACATCAAGTAAAAGCCTCATCTATTCAATCTATTCAATTATTTCTTCCACTACTAGCAGTGTAGTTGACAATTATTGCTTCTTCTAGCCAACTGCGGAGTTGAATTTTTCTATTAGTGGTTAATAATGGACAAATTCAAATATTTTGAGAATTCAGGGATAGTAGTTCAACAAAAACTTGTGCAACATAATTTTCTATACCCAGCAGATTATATTTAACATATTTGTTGCTTGAAATTACCTATCAAGATAAAATTATTTGAATAAAAATGTCATTATTTCAAAATTCGCGCTCAACCAAAAATGACTGATGACATAAAGAGTACGTTCATAATATATCAAAAACTGACAGTGTACTTTCAGTTAGAAGACCGATTAAACCAACGAGGTAAAAGAAAAAGGAGGGAAGGTAAGCGTGGTAGAGATTTAACCAACTTTCGACGGAAGTCGCCATATTGAGAAGCCACATTAGTGACATTAGTCATCAATTCTTGTGTCAACATAGATAACCTTGATATACTGAAATGTGTCAAATTGAAAAGCCACGTTGAAAAAATAGTGATTTTCAGTATTAGAAAGGTGATTTAGGACTATTAGTATGAATTTAAGTGATATTGAAATGTACAATAGTGTTTGGACACTGCTTTTATCCAATATATACCACCTTAAAAAGATGCATATGAGAGTTTTTTGTTTCCCCTAATTGAAGCGGGAAGTCGGCCATATTGAGAAACCACTTTGGTCAATGATTCTTTATACTCTTATGTTCTCTCCTCTCTCTTTTACCTCCATGGATTAAACGCTTTTCGTGGTGCGTTTGTGAATCATTTTTAATTTTTGTCCTAAATTTGGCTAGTAGTGGAAAAAATTGTATATACACCATGGTGTTGAAAAAAAATCTTGGTGCTTGGTCAATAATAATAGTCTTCACCACCTTGGTGTATAATATACTATTTTAACTCTACCACGATTTACACCATTTATTTATGTGTGGAGAAATAACTCAATAAAAGCACATACCTAGGTTTTACTATACAACGTCCAAGAGTGAGTATCAAACTGCCAAAACATACTCTCCTAAGAGGACATTCTGATATAGGTTAAAATGAAATGGCAGACTCCCTTGCAAGAGAGATTGCCACATGTGGTTTTATAGGACTAGAAGCTGCAATTGGAATCTCATCAAGTTTTGTCGAACAAACACTTACCTGGACTGCAAGAATTTTAATAGTGCGTAAAGCGTCACTTTTCCCAGGAGCGCAGAAGGCGAGTGCCGCAAATTTCTACAACCACAGCAAATTTCTACAACCACATTTATTAATGAAAGAAATACAGTAATTTATATAAGTAGTTATTTTATTTAAACTTTGAACAAAAAGGACTTACAATATGAAAATAAATAGAAAAATCAGTTAAATGTATAATTAATTGTAAAATTTGAACAAATTTTCGGTTGCAGCTTGAGCCTTTTCGAAAATATCTGGAGGAGTATTTTCAATGTCCGAATTGGACAACTCAAAAAATAAATTATTTTTTGATCTTGTTTCATAATTCCTGAAATAATGCTTACTAATAGATTGTTTTTATAATTAATAAATTAAAATAAATAATGAAATATTTATATTAAGTATCAAGAACGGTAAGGGTTGTTTCGCTACGCTCAGCCTCCAAACATTGCTGGAGACCGGTATTACCCTTAACGTTCAAGATGCTTATACCATTTTGTGCGCGATCGTATTGAAATAAATTTCGAATAAAATTTCTTCGAAATTAACGAAACGTCAAAAATGACATTTATACTTCTCGATCAGCTCAAAAAATAATTTGCATTTTGGTGAAATTGTTTTTATGCCATTTATTGCTTTTTATATTGTTCTGTTCGATTCTATTCATTAAAAAAATATAAATCTTCTTATTTTTTTTGTTCCTTTTGTGTAATGAATGAAGTAATATATCATTTAGGACCACTTAAATGTATGTAGGGCTAAGACTTCGGTAATTAATTTACTTACCGACGTCTGAACGGTAAGTAAATCACTTAACGACGTGTTAGACTTAGAAACCAGTAAACACAACCTACCGTCCTGACAACCGATGCTGTAAATAAACAAAAAAGATCGATCGAGCAAAAAATAGTTTTTCTCCGAGATGCTTTAGCGAGTTCGGCCAGCAATCGCGTGCGGAAAAGTCACTTTACGCACGTGTTAGGTACACTATTTTTTCTACTAGCATGCAGAAAAAACCCAAAAGTTAACATAAAGAAACATTTCATATTAAATACATATCAACAAATTAATTATTATTATTTGACATTCATTTGATGAGGGTTATACCAGGGCCATTAAAAAATGATTGTAAAGTCTTTTTTTATTAAAAATTATAGTAGAATTATAATAAATTTATTAATTTTCCAGTCATTTGGTGAACTACAATCATACAAATATATATTTTAAATATTCAAATGTCAGTATACTTCCCAAAAACTTGACAAATTTACTTTTACGCACTAGTGCGGAAAAGTGACTCTTTCCGCACTGAAATGAGTGCGGAAAAGTGGACTTTTCCGGACGCTAGTAGAAAAAATTAATTTTCCCGCACCGTGTGGAGATAATTTTCCAGCTCAATATATCAAATTAATAATAAGCCGGTATATTATGGTGGTTGCGAAATGATTTAGTTACCATGTGTAACTAACCAGCTATTTACTTTCATTTTTGTTTGTTTATTGTCAGAAAACTGTCAGTGCATTTCTAAAATATTTTGCTCGTGAATAAGTGAATCCTCATTAAAAATGAATATTATTGTTAATAATATTTTACTTTATGTTTACTTTATCAATATTCTAATAAAATATGTTTCTAAATAAATTAAGTAATCAGATAAAAATATCTCAACTTTTGATTAGTTCTGTTGACTTTCCTCACGCTCGTAGAAAAACTATTGTAGTGTTAGTTGCGGAAAATGTTTCACCGAACTCCGCTACGCGTCGTTCGGTGAACGGCAGACTCGTGCGGAAAAATTCATTTTCCGCACCTGTAAGGTAAATAGCTATTACTTACTTTCGGTTTAAATTTAAAAATTGCACACCAATAAGAAATTCACTATTAGGTTGAATATTCAAAACAAGTTGACAGGTCATAGGTAGTTTTGTTTGACATTTCGGTGCGAAAAAGTGCCATAGCGTGTACTTCTCGCATTACTTTCCCAACGGTTATCAAAAGAATTAAGAAAAGGCCTGCTTTGCCTATAAAAATTTGTGTAGAAAGCGTGTTTTGCATAGTGGTTGTAGGAAAACAAGTTTACCAGTATTTACTCATTGGCAAGTGTTAGTCTATATCAGGATTGGCCTACGTTACCTAAGGTCACTGGCGTCAGTGCCTTCTTTGTCTGTAAGATGATGAAGATGAACCAGTAAAATATATACTTTGTGCTCAGATGATACCTGAATCAGGTATCTGATGTTTGAGAGGATCTCTCTCGCTCTAGCCCAAAATATTACCAATTAGCTGAATATGAATGAGTGGCAGCCACAGTGGAGGACTCACTTACCACAAATCTAATTATAAAAATTGTTTACAGTTCCGCAACTCTACCTTTAACGATTCGTTGTTTGGAAGAAAATAATGGAGTAGATCCTCGAGTAGCAAGATTTGCTCTACCCATCGGTGCGACCATCAACATGGACGGTACCGCTTTGTACGAAGCGGTAGCAGCTATCTTCATAGCTCAAGTTCGTAATTTACCGTTAGATTTTGGAAATTTAGTAGCTATAAGTGTAACTGCAACTGCTGCTAGTATTGGTGCCGCTGGTATTCCCCAAGCTGGTTTGGTAACTATGGTCATGGTGCTAGATACATTAGGATTGCCGGCTAAAGATGTCAGTCTAATTCTGGCTGTTGATTGGTTATTGTGAGTATAACTTTCTATTTAATATAACTTCTTGGTGAATATTTAAAAAATTTTCTGTTTTATTCCAGAGACCGCTTTAGAACAGCCATCAACGTTATGGGCGATTCTTTCGGTGCTGGTATAGTTTACCACAGAAGTCTCAAAGAATTGGGAGTACTGGTATCAACTGAAGATAGCTCAGACGATCCGCCAGATTATATAGATGGTGAAGCTACTACTGGTAAATCCAGTCTCACGAAACACGAAGAAACTTCTCAGTGAACTTTGAAATGTATAAACTTGTTCTTATTTCAAAGATGTGATTTAAAAAGAGATTGTGGAATATTATAGTTACATTTAATTATTTGATCTAAGAAAAATGACGTTTCAATTTTGCACTTAATTTTGTTTAATTCATTGTTAATATTTTTATATTCTACTAAACAATGTTTATTCTTAGTAAAACTTTTTTTGACAAACTTAATGTGGAATACAAAAAACTGAGAGAAACTTAAGTTTGCTTGTTTCAGATATATCGCAGTTTTCAAAGGAATAATTTATAGATTATCATTTAATAAATAATAATAAGGTTTCGGCATATTTTTTTGTCAAAAAATTATTTTAAAAATTGCAAAAACTCTTTTAAATGTGGGAATATAGTGAGAATCTATTATACATTTAATTGTAAAAAAATTATTAATAAAGACGAAATAAAAAATATAGTTGAAGTAAATTCAAAGTTTGTGCATTATTTATGTTGTCTACAATGAATCCTAACTCGATTTCCATGAAAATGTTTTTCAATTCATCCGTTTATCACATTTGTCCCCTATACATAGAGGTCATACTGTGTACCTGCTTTGTATTTGTATGTATGTATGTGTGATTTTTGGGGTGACATTCACTGAGACCTAAAAGATCTATTGTGCCCCCTTACTTCTACTCAGTTTCTGAGGAGAGTCTCAGAAACTAGTGGTTCCTTTAGACCTATTTCCCGGAGGAATTTTAGGATGTCTGCAGGCTTCAACTTAGGCAAATGTTCCTCTTCTATCCAGTAATCTCCCAGGTGCTGTGCTCTAGGATTCTGGAGTGCTGTGCAGTTGGAAAGTATGTGGATGGAGGCTTCTTCTTCCATTCCACAAAATCTGCATTCTTCTTCCTCCAGTATTTTGAGCTTTTTCAGGTGCCCATTCAGGTGACAATGTCCCGTTAGGATCCCTGTCAAAACTCTTAGCGCAGTTTTACTTTGACTTATGCATTCTTTTGATCTCAACAGGTTGTAGTCACCCAGAAGTGTCTTTGATTGTATAAGCCCTACTAGATCTTTCCAATGGTCAGATCTTCTCTTTTTCTCGGCTTTACTTATTTCTTCCAATATTACATTGGGGCTGATTCCGCAAAAGGGTTCGGGCGCCCAGAAAGGTATTTCAGTCCCCCTCTTTGCTAGTTCATCTGCTATTTCATTTCCTTCTATTCCAGTGTGTCCTGGAATCCATAGTAAGGTGACTATGTTGTTCTCGCCTAGTTCATTGAGTCTGTCCAGGCATTCCCACACCATTTTGGAACTGATTACACAAGAGCTCAGTGCCTTAATGGCTGCTTGACTATCCGACATTATGATAATCTTTTGTCTTCTGTATCCTTTAACAATATTGAACTGGGCGCACTTTCTTATGGCGTGGATTTCCGCTTGAAAGATACTTGGGGTTTTTCCCAAGATTTCAGAGTGTTTGGTTCCTGGCCCGAACACTCCTATCCCAGTTACTTCTATTGCTTTTGAGCCGTCTGTGTACCATTGAATGGCATTCTTTCCAAGTCTGGTAATGGTATTTGGATCCCATTCCTTCTTGTTGCTCATTTCTGTAACGAATTTCTTTGAAAAGTTATATTTTTTCATCATACCGTCTTGTGGCATGTCCCAGGTTGTCTGATTTCTAAGAAGTGAGGAGGTGTTTTTTTTTAATGATTCCCTCTCTACTTAGTCTGTATCTTGTTCTTTCTGCAACACTTTCCACCACCATATGTAAAGGGGTGAGGTTGAGAATCACTTCCATGGCTGCCGTTGGGCATGTTCTCATTGCTCCTGTAATGCATATACAGGCTACTCTTTGAATTTTGGAGAGGTTTTCTCTCGTCGTCAATAGGCTAGTTCTACTACACCAGGCAATGGCTCCATAAGTGATGATTGGTCTCACTACGGCAGTGTACATCCAGCTTAGGATTTTTGGGTTACAGCCCCAGTTTGCTTTGTATTTGCTGCTACTATAAACTTAGCAATGATTCAGTGAAAAAAAATATTGTTAACATCTCAACTTTCAGTATCAATATCGTGCTGTTTTGGGATTTGTTATCAAATAAAAATTACAAACTCTCTCAAAGAATTGGGAACTGAATAAAGGTAAGTAAATTCAACAGATAATATGGACGGTGAAGCTGCAGCTTGTAAACCCAGTCTCAGAATACAGGAAGAAACTTTTCAATGAATTTGAATAGGAAAATTTAATTTAATTGCTCTTATTTGGAACGTTTTTAAAAAGTTGCGTTAAAAAAAAGAGATGAAATATAAGGTTATCTGAGAGACGACTTTGAAAAATAATTTGATCTATTAATTAAACCCCCAAAAAAAATTTCATCGTAAGCACATGATGGGAAAATTAGTCCCACAAAAAAATGTATTGTACGCCAATGATAAAGAAATTATTCAAAAATTGATTCCTCATAAAATTTTTTATTGATAAATAAGTAATTAACCCCTCAAAAATTTTTAATGTCAACATATGATAAAGAATTTATTTTAAATAAATGGATCCATCAAAGAAACTTCATCTTACGCTCATGATAAAGAAATTAATTGAAAAAAACTGATCCCTCAAAAAAATTACATCATGCGCTCATGGTGGTAGATGGACATTTTCACAAATAGATAAATTAAACCCTTGAAAAAATTTCATTGTACACGCTTGATACAAAAATTTTATTGAGTATCTACAGGAAAGATTTTTTTTAGAAAAATTAAACCCCCAAAAAAATTTCATCGCAAGTACAAGATGAGGAAATGATTTCAAATAAATTAGCCCCACAAAAAATGTTATTGTAGACACATGGTAAGAAAAGTATTTAAAATAAATTGATCCTTCCTAAAAATTATATCGTAAGCTCATAGAAGATGGAAATTTTTGCTAATAAAACTATATCTATATATACAAATAAATTGATACCTCATAAAATGTTATTGATAAATAAGTAGCTTTTAAAAAAATTTCATGTAGGTACGCACATGATGAAGTTATAAAAGTTATAAAAATAATTGATCTCCACATCAAAAATTTTGCAAGTAAAAAAATTAGTTTCTGGGTGTTTTCTTAAAGAATCATTTTGTAAAATATTTTGGAGATACAAACGAAATTTTTAACTTTTACAACTCCAATTCCACTTCTCCGCAAGCTATATTCTATTATTTCAAAATTTAAGTTTTGTTGTATAATTTGACAATTTAAGACATAGGGTTTGTTCCAATGCCTTACCGAATCATAAAATTGAAAATCTATTTCAAAACATACTATTTCCAATAATAGTTATTTATGTACCAAGGCAGTAAAGTAATTCGTTATAAATAAATCGCAAGAAAACTATTATGGAGCCGTAATAGGGAGTAGCGTGACACTGACAGATGATGATTTTCGAGTAATATCAAAGTCAAAATACTTTACCTGCCGCGAATGCGGCAGATAAAGTAAAGGAAGATAAACTGTTTGTTTACTTCCGGAAAACAATCTGATAATTGAAGGCTTTACTGACGGTTGGCGATAAAACTTATTTATTAACAGGCTTAGTACCTATACAGGGTGGCCCTTAAGTAATTGTACATGGAAGTACTTCTATGTACAATTACTTAAGGACCACCCTGTATAGAACGATTAAGGTGGGTTTACATTATTCAACTGAGTTGATCAAGTCAATTGAATTCAAGCGAATTGAATTCAATTACTGGTTTACACATTTCAAGTGAATTGAATGCATATCAGTTGATTCAAAATGGCGAAAGTGGAAATTTGCAGAGCAGTTCAACAAACGGTTTCAGTTTTAGCCAGTGAATTAGCAGAAAATATTAGCAAAAAAGAAAAAAAAACGTAAAAAGAGGATATGGGTAAAAGACTGGATTAATCGCAGGGCCGCACAGGGTGCCTCTAATAACCTCATTCCCGAATTAAGATTAGAAGATCTTAACAATTTCAGAAATTTGTTAAGAATGAATGTAAACCAATTTGACGAATTGTTGTCAAAAATTGAACACAGAATTAAAAAACAAGACACAGTTATGCGAGAAGCTCTCTCGCCCCGTATTAAGCTGGAAATAACTACGATATCTAGCATTAGGAGATTCATTTAAAAGTCTACAATATCTTCCTCTACAATGAATTACTGAATTGAATCAAAAAGTTAAACAGGGTTCAACTCAATCGACTTCATATCAATTGATCATCTGAAATGAAAATAAGCGGTTTACACGTTCAACTCGCATTCAAGTGACTTGATCAATTCAGTTGAATAATGTAAACCCACCTTTATTCAAAGTGTGTATACAGTAAAAAAAATGAAAACAACATCAAGTATTCTGTTAAGAACAACAAAAAACCTGCCTCAAATATTATTTACCATAATAAATACATTCTATCTCAGCAGCAAAAAACACCGGCGAGGCATGAATCATCATATATAGTTTCCAACAATAAATAATAATATATTAATTTAAACTCACATTTCCAACCATTCCATTATTTTCACCTGCTTTGATACCCATGTTTGTATATCGCTATTTCATCAGGTTTAAGAAAGAAAATTATCTGGAAAAGAACCATCACGTATTGTTTCCTCACTGAGAGTTCGCGTAAATGCACTTAATACCATTTCTGTTACGTAAAAAATATGTCTTTACCGTTTTTAATTAATAATAACCCGAAATAAAATCTTATCCGTAGTCTTCTACCGTCTCACCGATACTAACTGAATAATGACGGGTTCGCAGCCTAAACATTTCGGTAGCTACATAAATTTCAGGTTGGTTTAACAGGTGAAACGTTAAGCCTAGTTTAAATTGTATTTGACGCATACTTTACAATTTATTTAAGATACATTATGCTTCGTTTTATTTCTGGATGATGCTGACAGGTATAAAATAACTTGCTTGCTAGCTATTGACAGTGAGGGTAGGAAACAGAAATGATAATTAGGATAGAAAAATACAATCTATGTGCTATTAGAACTAGTGTTTAAAGTGATAGTTTGTGAATGTTTTAGATGCGGTTTTAGGTCCGATTCTATCAACTCTGGTCAAAAGTGATGGTTTGTCAACCACTGGTCAGGTGTTGACCTTGAGGTTAGGGAAAAATGTGTTCTATCATCATGTGTCGGCTACTTTTAACCAGTGGTTACTTAACATCGATAGTTTTCGTGAATGTACTATCCATAATAAAGATATTGTACAAAATTTGACTTTCCCGCCTAAAAATTGCATATAAAAGTTTGGTTATAGGTATGTCAAAGCACCTTGTTATAGACATATTAGGTTTGTTCCAACAACCACCTTCTGATTAGTACGTGAACTTATTTATGTAAGAATCAAACGTTCGAGAACCTGTACGTGAATTAATCCATGAACATTATACTCTATGCATTGTTGGAACGATTCTACGACTCATTTTTAAACTGTTATCACTTTCAGGAACTTTATTACAACCCTATAAGTTCACGTTTTATTTATGTATGATTTATGATTATTTACCATTACCTAACCTTAAAACATCAACTAGTCCAGTAAATAAGGGTATCAACCTTGAGAATAGGTCGGGCCGGTGTCATTTTTTTTTAATTTGTAGGTATTGATGTGTACATTAACCTCTCAAAATCTCATATATGGCGGAATGACCGCAAGACCCTGAAAATCGCCCTGAAGAGCCCAAAAATCCATTTTCCCAACTATTTTGGTCCATATCTCCCAAAATATGGCACCTAGAGATTTCGGATTCGGACAGAAATGAAGATCAGATCAATGCCTACAAAAATGGTCCCTATCGTTTTCGTCGTCAATTTGGTGGTTTTCGAGATAACGGGCCACAAACGCGCGCCGAATTTTTTACATCTGACCTGGATCTCGGGAGGCGCTCTCAGCTCCTTAATTTCTGAGCGGATGGACAATTTTTCTAATTACTCGGGTAAAAATGCATATTTTTTTATGATTCAAAGTTCATTTGAAAGGAGAAATCTGCATCTATAATATCTTGTCACTGGTTTTTTTTGGGGCTCCAGAATTTTGGGAATTCCCGCCAAAGCAAAATTTTGGTCGATATTTTGACCCCCCCTATGAATCTAGTTGTATTTTGTCTATAAAAAGTATTTTGACCGAATCCTTCCGAATAATGTGACTTTGAAGGGTTTTGAAGACACTCCGGGGGATTACATAAACATTTTCTCGCGCATTCCAATAAACCACGTGTTTTCATCAGGGCGGTTTTTCCGGATTTTCGGAGTTTTCCGAAATTTAATGGAAAATCCCGGAATTTAGGGATAATGGATCCTTTTATCGGGTTCTGATACACCTCATTCGAAAGCTTATGTTCTCCCCTTGTGAACGGTACTTTTATTTCATTTCAACTCTTTTAGTTATCCGGAAAATCTAGAGAATCTCTGCCCCCCTGAAAATCCAAGTTTTTTTTTCATGATTACTTTCTTTTTGTGGTTTGAATTTTTGAGAGTGAAAATTACACCATATTGAAGAGGACATTCTGACCTTTCCGTCAATATATATATCAAGTACTTTCACGCGTGTATATCAAAACAATTTGTTTGAAAAGATGTGATTGTATCAGCTGATCAAGCAGAGGGAGGGGCAGAAATTGGTGGAGGTGAAGATAGAGAGCTAGAGGAGCAAGAGGAAGAAACAGAAGGCATGGATGGAGAGGGGGTTGATGATGTCAGCCAGCAACATCCATCTGAGATAAATGTGTTGGAATGGTGATGGATAGATGTCTAATTGTTCATGTATGTTCCAATTCTCATATACTTTCAAAAATAAATCTTATTTTTCAAAAACTTTTTTGCCGAATTATTGAAAATGACTTGCCAAAAATTGGCAGACCCCTAGGCTACATTGCCGAAGACCTAAGAGCTCCAAGGATCAGGCCGAGAGTACAAAACAGCGTTCTCAACACCAAAAATTTTCAGGAAACAGATAGTTATTGGGGGCACCTTCATTGCCGGGATAATTACGTGAGGAGGGAGAAAACTAGTGGCGCCATCTACGATTGACCCTCGAAGTTCAAAAAATCAAGATACGTGTATATCCAGTCCCCTTGGCTCACACATTGGCTGAGAAAATGCCGTATTTTTATTTTCCAAGCATGATAATTTTCGCGACCCCCTTTTTGCAATAAATATTGGGTTAGCGAAAAAAACCATGGGAACCATTTTTGTAGGTATTGAACTGCTTGTCATTTCTATCAAAACCGCAAATCTCTAAGTGCCATATTTTGGAAGATATCGGCCAAAAACATTTTGGGGCTCCAAGGGCCATTTTCCGGGCCTTGCGGGCATTTCTCCATATATGAGATTTTGAGAGGTGAATGTAGCCATCAATAACTGCAAATTAAAAAAAAATGGCATCGGCCCGACCTATTTTCAAGGTTTGGCCTTGTTCTGGACTACCGTTACTGGACTAAACTGACAGTTTGGACCAACGGTTCTACATCCAAATCTCTGATGAAAATGATCGTTCGCCAAAACGTTCATGAACGTGTTCAGTTTTTGTTGGAACGCATTTTTGGAACTTTAGTTCTTTACGTCAGGTTATGTTTGAGCGACCAGGGGTCGCGACGCAAAAGATCTGACCGTTACGCGTTACGTTATGTTACGTTGCTTTCGTTATGTGCCTTGCTTGCGTGCTTGTGCCTCTAAGTCTCTCTCTCGTTTACGAGCGATTCATATGCTCCGGCCGGGATTCGAACCCGGGCCGCCCGCGCGGAAGGCGAGCGTTCTACCACTAAACCACCGATGCTATATTGAAATTCGATGCAAAGCTGGTATTCGCAGTGCTGGTGATCTCCTTGAATTTGTTCGAATAAATTTTTACTACTATCTCCATAATTTTTTTTGCGCGATTGAGGGGTCTAGCACATTCACTTTTCGAAATACAGGTTGTTGAAATTTGGAAAACTTGAATGTTTTAATTCGATAACTTTAAAATGGATGGATACATTGATTTGACATTTGGCAGGTTGTTTTTAAATGTAAAAGGGCATATTTTGATAGAAATAGTAGTTTGTGCAACTAGTGTGGATATGATGGCCATATCGCATGCACGACGCCGTAGGCGAAGTGCTCAATCGTTCAAGTGCGATATGGACAATCCACACGAGTCGAACAGCATATTTTTTCTACGACCCACTTAAGAAAAAATCTAGAAAATAAAAATTTCTATAAACTGTAATATAACTTCAAATTGAAAATTTGACAATTCAATTTTATGTTTCCACTAATTTTTTTGTGGTAAACGTACAGTTCTTGAATGTCCAATTTGTATAATGCTACGGTTTCCCTTTTTAAATATACGATGCTGTTATAAGTAGATGTTGCCAGTCGGACTCCCTCATGAAGGGTACCGTACCATTATCTATAATAATAAATATTCTGCTAAATATTTCAAACGTCTACCTGTTGTCGTTATTAAAATCGAGCAGAATAATTATTTGAAAATAAAATTAACAATAAAAAAAAACTTCTTCACGGGGAATCGAACCCGGGTCTACCGCGTGAGAGTCTGGCTTGCTTACTACTCCACCACCGAGGAATATGCAAATTGTTTATCTATAACGTTACATAATGTATTGCATAACTTTTGCTTAAAAGGAACTAAAGTTCCTTCCGTGTGTCCCGCGACACGTTCCACCTTTTTTATCAGTCCGTGGAATTGTCGGAATTTGTTGGAACAGAAATTTTGTTATGCGCATGATCGTGACGTTCATGTACGCATCATTTCGCTTAGTTGGAACAAACCTATTATATTTCTCTATGAACCTTGTTTTGTCAGATTGTTTGTTTTCGTTTTTATAATGGAAGAACAAAAAATAAAAGAAAAGTGGGGGAAAACTTGATGCTTTATTGGTATTACCCAAAAAATATTATGAAATAATATAGAATAAAACCACAGATGCCGTAACCTGGAAGGTAAAGCAGCAATGTTGGAAAAACATTGCCGCTGAGCTGAACAGTTCCGGAATTTATGGCAGAAGTCTGATCGTCACTGAGAATTTCATAGTAATTCACCCTTTCTCGGATTAATTTTTGTCTTCGAGGTTGAGGCATGGTAAAGGATAACTCATCCTTATCTGAGCCATCAAGTCCGGGATCAATCATTAAATTTTCATTATGATACTTTATAGGATTTATATTAAGCGCTAACGTCTTTTATTTACAAGTAGTCAATTAAAAATAAATGAAGATGTACTGTGACAGAAATATATTTATCCAGAATTGTCAAGATTGCAAATTGAAATGTCACCAAAATTAGGTGGTCACAGTCTTAACAAGAACTCGAAGTGCCTGTTACTTTATCCTTCGATCAAAAAACTTTAGCATATGGTTATAACGAAGCAAGCGGTCATAGAACAAAACCTCTTGTCAGATCTTGTTAACCATAACTAGAACTCCCAACCAGAGGTGATAGAACCGGCTCTTAGTGAATCAAGTAGAAAATAGTATATTAAGTACCAAGTGTCAAAAACGTTACTTTAGTCAGTTTTCTGAGGCAAGAGTGGAGCGACAAGGAACGAGAAATAGATGTTGAGGACAAGTTTTGTCAATTTTTTAGTATTAGTTCGATCTCCTTATCAAGTCTCCGGGATCCAAGACTCCTTATGTGAATGTCGCTTCTCTTTATCCTTTAAATAATATAAAAAACAGTTATACAAAAATCTTTATTTAAACAACTTATTTTATATTACAGTAAATTAAATAGCTTTACCCAGAAGCTAATAATTTTAGTAAGTACTATTGAAAATTGTACTTTGTATATTTTTACAAAAACAATATAAATATTAATATCATTGAGGTAAAAATATATGTTTAAAATTTTTACTTTTGTATATACCTATATCTAAAATAAAATAATTTTCGTATAAATTGCCCGTGTTATAAAATATCAAGTCAAAATTGCACCTAGAAATAATGGTCAGCTATCCTAGTCCCACATCCAAAGCCATCATCAACACAAATCCTACAATTGCTCCCCATGTAGCCAGTTTGCCATTTTCACTGTAAAGAAAATTGCACAAAAAAATTAATTAATTTAACAAGTTTTTAAAGTGGATAATTGAGTAGGAGAGTTTATTTAATTTAAATATTTAAGAATAACTATTGGGTTAGACAACAGTTTTATTACTAAGTTGAAGATTGATACATTTATTGAGTCAAAAGCAATTTTTGTATTGGAAAATATCAACATGCTTTTGATATTGAAAGAATTCATTAATTCGTTTGGGTTGCATCTTTACACCATTTCCCGTGGTAACCATTTCAGAAGCTTTATGTCTCTCTATAGACAACTAGTTTGACTGGGGGTATTTTCAGTAGTAATACCACTAGGGTCTTGATAATACCGAGATAATTTTGTCATAGAGAATGCTGAAAGCGTGTTGCTTGATAATAATTATGATAATTATCTTTGAGCAACACGCTTGAAGGATTCTCTACGACAAAATTTTGAGTATTTATCAAGACCCGAGGAGTATTCGATAAGATAATTTTTTACTTTGTAGATATCAAAAAATTGATTGTCAATCTAACGTTTAATAATTTATTAGTTATAATCAAACAAATATTATCCATTTTTATTCGAAACTACAGTTGTGAAAAGTACAATTGGTGAATTAATTGAATCGTTAGATGCAATACCAAATATTCGCGACATTTTTAATCCAGTTGTCAGTTTGACGTTTAATTAATTTTTAATAAAAAATAAACACCAAACTGAAAACACCACATGTAGGCTGTAATACAGCGGTGATTGGATGACATTTGACACATGACTTGAAATTAAGTAATTTGATTGGTTAATATATTCAGTAAAACATTATCAGTAGTAATACCCTTAGGGTCTTGATAATACCGAGATAATCTTGTCATAGAGAATGCTGAAAGCGTGTAGCTTGAGCTATTATCTTTGAGCAACACGATTGAAACATTCTCTATGACAAAATTTTGAGTATTTATCAAGACCCGAGGAGTATTCGATAAGATAATTTTTTACTTTGTAGATATCAGAAAAGTGATTGTCAATCTGACGTTTAATAATTTTCAATACAAAATTTATTAGTTTCGTCAAACAAATATTATTCATTTTTATTTAAAACTACAGTTGTGAAAAGTACAATTGGTAAATTAATTGAATCGTTAGATGCAATACCAAATCTCGCGACAATTTTAAGCCAGTTGTCAGTTTGACGTTCAATTCATTTTTATAAAAAAAATACACCAAACTGAAAACACCACATGTAGGGTATTATCGCTGTAATCCAGTGGTGATTGGATGAAATTTGATACATGACTTAAAATTAAGTAATTTGATTGGTTACTATATTTAGTAAAAAATTTTCAGTAGTTATAATGGCTGTATTATTTCCTCTCCAAAGTGCTTCCATCTGAATCCAGAACGTGTATGAAGTATCCTTAAGGAAATGTGCTATTGGTACGGGGAAGTAAGGATATACAAAGGAAAATATTTCCATCAGAGATTTTACTTTTTTAAACAGAAGTATATGAAGTATAGACTACTTTACTAGATTTATGAGAAGATACCGCTCAAGCTTGCGATGCAGCTTGCAAGCATGGCGTGAAAGGCAACAGTTTTTCGTTCATAACTTTTTTAGATTTGATTGTACAAAAAAATTGTAGGTATCAAAATTGTAGCTAACTCTATACCCTATAAAATGACGTAATGCAATATTTAAAAAAAGGATTTTTCAACCCTTAATTTTTAAAAAATTGAAATAATTTTCGCAAAATGGTTTTTTAAGCGACAAACAATTAGAATAACAATAACGACTTTCTAATACTCGAAAATATAGTAGTCTGGCTCCTGAAAATGTTGGTGTTTTCAGATTTTGAAAATTCAAAATAGCGGCCCCACAAAATTTCAATATTTATATTTTTTTCAATCTTGTATCATTTCATGAACATTAACGCTATCGATATGCGGTTTACTGCAATCGATAGATAACAAGTTGTAGTTTTATCAACAATAAAAAAAAATATTTTTTGGAACTTTAGTTCTCTACGTCAGGTTATGTTTGAGAGACCAGGGGTCGCGACGCGAAAGATCTGACCGTTACGCGTTACGTTACGCTACGTTATGTTACGTTGTTTCGTTATGTGCCTTGCTTGCGTGCTTGTGCTCTCTCCTTAGTCTCTCTCTCGTTTACGAAGCAGCGATTCATAAATATGCTCCGGCCGGAATTCGAACCCGGGCCGCCCGCGTGGAATGCGAGCCTTCTACCACTGAACCACCGACGCTATATTAATATTCTTTGCAAAGCTGGTATTCGCAGTGCTGGTGATCTACTTGAATTTGTTCGGATAAATTTTTACTATTATTTCCATAATTTTTTTTTTGCGCGATTAAGGGGTCTATCACCTTTACTTTTCGAAATACAGGGAGTTGAAATTTTGAAAACTTGAATGTTTTAATTCGATAACTTGCATGGATGGATAAATTGATTTGACATTTGGCAGGTTGTTTTTAAATGTAAAAGGGCATATTTTGATAGAATTAGTAGTTTGTGCAACTAGTGTGGATATGATGGCCATATCGCACGAGGACAAAGTTTGAGCACGACGCCGTAGGCGGAGTGCTCAATCGTTCAAGTGCGATATGGACAATCCACACGAGTCGAACAGTATATTTTTTCTACAACCCACTTAAGAAAAAATCTAGAAAATAAAAATTTCTATAAACTGTAATATAACTTCAAATTGAAAATTTAACAATTCAATTTTATGTTTCCACTAATTTTTTTGTGGTAAACGTACAGTTCGTGAATGTCCAATTTGTATAATGCTACGGTTTCCCTTTTTAAATATACGATGCTGTTATAAGTAGATGTTGCCAGTCGGACTCCCTCATGAAGGGTACCGTACCATTATCTATAATAATGAATATTCTGCTAAAGATTTCAAACGTCTACCTGTTGTCGTTATTAATATCAAGCAGAATAATTATTTAAAAATAAAATTAACATTAAAAAAAAATTTCCTAACGGGGAATCGAACCCGGGTCTACCGCGTGAGAGTCTGGTATGCTTACTACTCATCCACCAAAGAATATGCAAATCGTTTATCTATAACGTCAAATGTATTACATAATTTTTGCTTAAAAGGAACTAAAGTTCCTACCGTGTGTCCCGCGACACGTTCTACCTTTTTTCTTTTTCTTCATTATTTTTTACGAGTTTAACTGTAAAAAAATTTTCTCTCACCGTTTTTCTTAATATTGACAATGAAAAATATGATTCAGGGATTCATTAATATTTTGAAAATGTTTGTCTTCAAAAACCACGTATTTTGGAAAAAAAATTCCAGATTCGATCATTAGAAGCGGAGAAAACAGTGCTCAAAGTTATTATTATCATTACTCTAATTAATTCTGTTTGTCGCTTGAAAAACCATTTTGCAAAAACTATTTCAATTTTTCAAAAATTAAGGGTTAAAAATCTAAATCTAAAAAAGTTATGGACGAAAAACTGTTGCATTTCACGTGCTCCAAGCTATGCTTGCAAGCTGCATCGCAAGCTCGAGCGGAATCTTCTCACAAATCTAGGAAAGTAGTCTATACTACATATACTTTCGTTCTTTCGTTTAAAAAAGTAAAACCTTTGGTGGAAATCCATTTCATTCCATTTCACTACAACTTTTGGCCTAACTTCCCCGAACTATGTCTCTTGCCAGTCTGCTGAAGGATTCTTTACAGTTTTTCACTTGCACTTTTGCTGATAGTTTTAAGCCTGGCTGTCAGTGAATATTTTATTTCTATATTCATCGCTCAAGTACTTTAATTTAAAAAATTACTCACTCCGTATTTGCTTCTGGAATTATGTCGTCTACGACGACGTATATCATTGCTCCAGCAGCAAAAGAGAGTGCGTATGGAAGAATTGGTATTGCTACACCTACAACATATGCTCCAAGTACACCAAAGATTGGTTCTACCATTCCACTTAATTGACCATACCTGTAAGAAATAAAAAGTCGAGCACGGTTTTTTTGGATGATTTTTGGTGAGGAAAATAAAGAAACAAGTGTTCTTGTCAAATTTTTATTAAGTTGGTGTCTATACCTTGGAAATTATCAAACTTTTGCTCTGCTTTGCAATTTCTTTGTATTCATTGGTTGTATTTTTTTATTTAAATATACTCACCAAAAGGCTTTAAATGTTGAAAAGCCTGCAGCTTGCAGGGGTAAACTAACTGCTAAACCTTCTGGGAAGTTCTGGATTCCAACGCCAAATGCTAAGGATCTGGAAAAATAATGAGCTTAGACCAATCAAAGTAAATTATATATTATTTAGAACGAAGACCCAAACCATGCTTATCAATGATACCAACATGGGTCGTTCGTCTTCTCACCGTCACCGCTTATCAAAGGCGTACGCTGATTCAATTTTTAATGGGTGTTAATTTATTTGCTAAAATTGCATTCTGAAGTGGAGTGAATATTTTAGCCACTTTGGCAGGGGCACAATTTATAGGTTACTAGCTGTGAAGTTGACAATTATTGCTTCTTCTAGCCAACTGAGAAGACAATAATAGAAAAATTCAAATATTTTGAGAATTCAGGGATAGTTCAACAAAAATTTGTGCATTATAATATACTATTATACTGAACACTTCCTTAGAAGAACGTCGGCCATTATTAGCCATTATTATTTATTAGAGAATACTGGAGTTGATATCTTAGCTCTCAAGCGATATGAATGATGGAAATCTGCAACTATTATAGAAAATTATGTAGGGGAGAGTAGCGAATTCAATTTTATACAATATAGCAGAACCAGAAGTCTCTTGCAGTACTTCAAGAGTATGTGTATGCATTTTGGGGTGACATTCACTGAGACCTAAAAGATCTATTGTGCCCCCTTTCTTCTACTTAGTTTCTGAAGAGAGTCTCAGAAACTAGTAGCTCCTTTAGTCCTATTTCCCGGAGGAGTTTTAGGATGTCTGCAGGCTTCAAGAGTAACAGAAAGCTTGGTTAGAGAAAATATTTATTACGAGAAAATATTCATCCAAATTTTATCAATAATGTTCATTGAGTTAACTGTATAAACCCTCACTTCGTGGAATCTACTCATCATATGGTTTTAAATGAAACTAACTGTTTTTTTAAATGACTCCACAATATATTTGTAAAAATCTGTAAATTGCAATTTACAGATTTTTACAAATATATTGTGGAGTCATTTAAAAAAACAGTTAGTTTCATTTAAAACCATATAATAATGTTCATAATTGTACTATTAATTACTATTAATATTCACATAAATAAATAAGATACACACAACACGTGAAATCTGGTAATAAAGAACCAACTATATCTGTATATATTATGCATCAATCACATACACGCCATTTGTTTCCAGAATGATGTTGTAATTGGAAAGCTTGTAGTGAAAGGGTCGTTCCGTCACGCCTATAAATCCACCTTTCCGTGCACAACAATAGCCGTAAAATTGGAAAACGTGGAAAATTTCACTACCTCCCGACATATTATGAGTGCCTGATCTTAATCTGGCACATTTCCGCCAAACTACACTTTTTGATGCCTCGCAGAAAGAAGCAAAAGGAAAACCGGATAAAAACAGAAAATATAAGCTTTGGTGAGCAGTAGAGGTATTTTTTAATGATTCGTTAAAAAAAAGGACGATTCAAGCTTTTTTCAAATGAATAGGGGGCAAATATTACAGGGTGCCTGATTAATAAAGGTTGTATTTTAGACACTATTTATCAATCAGCTTGAAGAGAAAAATCTGTATCACAAACTCGCATACGAGGAACTGCTGGAAATGATTTTCTGGATTCCTACTACATAGAGGGCATAGTTCACATTAATGACACCATTTTTCTATAATAAATGAGATCATTAGATCAAAGTATTAGTCAAATACTTGATGTGTCAATTAGCTTAATAATCAGAAAGTTATGTATATGTATGTATTTATGTTGGGAAGACACTCATTGATACCTAAGAAATCTATTGTGCCCTCTTAATTCTACTTAGTTCCCAAGGAAAGAAACTAGTAGCTCCTTTGGTCCTATTTCCCGTAGGAATTTTTGGGACGTAAATGTATATAGATTCAAATTCACAAGAAAATTTAAAAAAATGTATAATTAATTTCAGTGAATGCTATAAAATTTATAGACCTTTAATAAATATTGTCTATTTTTCTTCATGTCTACTAGGTATATCATAAAATACTTTTCCTACGATCACATAGGAAAGTGACATATTATGTCGCACTGTGTAGTTCTATGGAAAGTGGCCTTTATTCATACACGTGCGGAAAAAAAGCTGTCAAATGAATTTTTATTAAGATTGACCACTGGCAAGCTGTCAAATATATATATATATATATATATATATAATTTTTAATTAGATTCACCTATGTAATATCTAAATTTGAAGCGATCTATTTGAAAAGTGGAATTTTTGTCATTTTCTTGATTAAAAAAAATTAGGGCGCAGTCGAGGATTGAACCCGCGTACTCTTCGTCAAAAATCCGATATTGTACCAACTAATCCAAATCACCTGTTATAATAGTGGGAAAATGTAATTATCTTGAAAGGTATTCATGATAAGTATGTATGAAGTATGATGAACAATAATAATTTCACTTTCAATTTCTATAATTATCCTACCAATTAATAATTGTGATAACCTACCTATATTATATAGTTAAACTACTTGAATTTTTGTCACTATTGATAATTATTGTTGATTTTGAAATCAATTATGTTGACTTTAATTGTAACATTTTGTTTATTAATATGTCAGATGTTGATAACACATTATTTGGTGAAATTATCACGTGATCGTAGAAAAAATACTGTACATTACTCGTGCAAAAGTGATTTTTCACACACGTTATGTAATATACTATTTTCCAATACTAGCTGTGAAGTTGACAATTATTGCTTCTTCTAGCCAACTGAGAAGTTGAATTTCTCTATTAGGAGTTACCTAATAATTTTTTCTATTATTAACCTAGGTCAATAAAGGACAAATTCAAATATTTTGAGAATTCAGGGATAGTAGTTCAACAAAAACTTGTGCAACATAATTTTGTATTCCCAGGAGATTGTCTTTAACAAGCAAAAAAATGGTATTTAATCTGATAGATTATTTCGAGAATGAAAGAAAAAGTGTGCAGGAAACATCAACCATCATTATTTTCTCCGGGTAGATTTGTAATCTAATATTTTGGCAACCTCTGTGTTTTCTGATTTGATACATATAGTTAGTGACCTTTGAGCCCGCACGATAAGAGCCATTTTGACCATACCTATGTTTTTCACGGTTTTTTTAAAATAAAAATTAAAGATTGCGCCTTTATATATTATTAATTAAACTGTTCGTAATTCATAGTATTTAAATGACTTTTTGCAAAAATAAATTATAAAAATTACAAAATATTCCATAATTTTGTCCATGAGTTAGATTAAAAACTGCTGAAATATGTTGTCTAAATTTAATCGAAATTAACCCTGTATATAAAAGATTCCATCTAAAAGCTGGTGCCGAATAGAGTCGGGCTGGGGAAAGTAATTTAGATAAAGAAGACCAAAATAGATCTAAAAAAGGCGCAGTGGATTCTAATCTAACCTAACTAAATCCTTTTAGACATTTTCCAATAATTATTAAATAAAATCAATAAAACTAATAATTGCCCAAAATATATTTCATTGTTCTGTTCTGGAATTTTTTATTGAATGATTCTATTTTTATGTTGATTGAGGGCAAAGTTACGAGGACGTATTTATATCTAGTTAGCCTAAACCAGTTCCATGCATAAACAAAATATTGCGTTACCATAGCAACGAACAATGTCCTTCGTCCTCTCCAAAAGACCTAAGAAATTTCGTGTCCAAAAATCTGCTGGAAAAGTTCTTGCTTCAGTTTTTTGGGATTGCCATGGAGTAATCATGATTGATTTTTTGGATAAGGGTAGAACAATAACCAAAGATTACTATTCGACATTACTGACCACTCTACGGGAAAAAAAATTAAAGAGAAAAGACGCGGAAAGCTATCCAAGGGTGTTTTGTTTTTGCAGGACAACGCCCCTGTACACAAATCTCATGTTGCCATGCAAAAAATTCGTAATTCAGGGTTTGAATTACTAGAACACCCTTATTCACCCTTATTCACCAGATTTGGCTCCATCCGACTATTATCTCTTTCCTCAACTGAAAAAAAGTTTAAAATGTGTAAATTTTCTTCCAGCGAGGAGATAATAAAAGCTGGTTTGCAGAGCAAAAAGAAACATTTTTTTTGAAAGGACGTTGCAGGTTCGCTGTAATGAATGTATCCAATTAAGAGGAGAATGTGTTGAGTAATAAAATATTTTGACATTGAAATTTTGTTTGGTTCTATAGTAGGTAGGCTAAGAATTTTTCAATATACATATGTAATGTGAGTATACCGGATCGGTAGATTTAGCTTAAAACTGAATAATTTATTTTTATTCCACAATTTTTTGTTAATAATATAACAAGACAATGGTTTGCTCTAAGTTTCAGTTGACTGGAGTATTTTATAGACATACTGTATAATAGAACTAACAGTTAAAAAGTTCCTTCACATAATATACTAATTTTACAATTTTAAAAAGTTAAACCTTAGATGTATGATCCACTTAAACGCCACTTCCGGTATTCAGTTTATTACAAAACAAAAGGATAGATATTTTTTGATTATTCACCATTCTATGCTTTTAGTCTCATTAAATGCCGTTTTTATAGTTATTAAAACATTTCGGTAAAGATAAGCATCATGCGACGTTTTGTTAGAGGGATTAATTGTATGGTATTTTTAATTTAATTAAAATTAAGTAGAAATTGGGTTAGATAAGATGTTTTCGGGGCGGGTTTCTCACATTTATAATTTCTTAGCGGTTTTTACCATTTTTTTTAAATCCATCCATTTTTAAGTAAATCTTAACCAGCTAGAGTCCGTTAAAACCAGTGAGATAAAACAAATTTATATAATATTTTATTAGGCACTTGTTTGCTTGTGTGGTAATTAGCCTGTAATTAATTATAAACAATTATTAAACAAATTGAATTCATAGAGAAATGTTTAATCAATTTACACCACAATTGATAGTTAGAGTTCATATTAATACCCTTCTTGGCGTGCGTCATCCATTGTTGATATCCTTCTATGGAAAATGGCAGGTCTGTGATTAATCCTAATCAAAATATCACAATAATGAACCGTTTAAATGTATTACAAACGTTAACCCTAATCTTTGACTTAAAAAATTTGATTGGAAGATGTTTAGATATACAGGGTGAATCACGACTAACGGGACGGAGGTTTATGGCGAAACGGTAAAAAATTTGAAATGTTTGTCACCTTAGTAGTTTGTACATCCATATAGGCTACATTTTAAAATTATTTTAAAATATACAGGATGTCCCAATAAAGTGTGGCGTATCAAAGTTATATTTTTTCTTATGGAACACCCTATATCTGATTGCATTTTCTGATTGCACCCAAAAAATAAAGTACTGTTTCATAATGGTTCCCTATACCTAAATACAGAGGGTTCCGAGTTATGCTGACTTTTTTAAAAATGTGAACATTTCGAAAAAAATTAATAACTCATTGATATAATAAATTCTAGCGAATTTCCTCTCACAGCTCAATAGTCGGATATTCGTAGAATGTATTCCACGATTGAGTACTAAACATCTCTTTACAGGGTGTTCAGTTAAATTCATGTATTTGCTTTATTAATAATGTGTTTTTGTTTTATTATGTACTCAAATACTTATCGGTAACAAAAGAGTTAGTGTACCACAGGAAATACAAGTGTGCATATTTATTAGCAGTTTCACTGTTTTTCTTCACAATAACTTATTCAAGATAATTAGTATTAAATTAAGATAGAACTGCAGACGTTTTAAAATCGATTTAGCATACAATTTTAAGAAAATTGTGAATTGCGCGAAAAGTATAATTCCTAGGTATAGGACACCCTTATACCATTCGAAAGAGGATATTTTTTTGAATATGATGAATTTCAGAAATACAGGGTGTTCTATTTGAAATAAGCCCGTTATAACACATTTAATGATCTAATAATTCAACTGATAATTCTAAACACCCTGTAAATAGATGTTTAGTACTCAATCGTGGAATACATTCTACGAATATCCGACTATTGAGCTGTGAGAGGAAATTTGCTAGAATTTATTATATCAATGAGTTATTAATTTTTTTCGAAATGTTCACATTTTTAAAAAAGTCAGCATAACTCGGAACCCTCTGTATTTAGGTATAGGGGACCATTATTTTTTGGGTGCAATCAGAAAATGCAATCAAATATAGGGTGTTCCATAAGAAAAAATATAACTTTGATCGCCACACTTTATTGGAACATCCTGTATATTTCAAAATAATTTTAAAATGTAGCCTATATGGATGTACAAACTACCAAGGTGACAAACATTTCAAATTTTTTACCGTTTCGCCATAAACCTCCGTCCCGTTAGTCGTGATTCACACAAGCACGACCTATGAATCGGTAGAAATTACAGAATCCAAATAGGATGCAAACGTACCTTTCGTATTGGCAATGTGTCTTACGTCTTTTTCTACTATCCCACTGACAGTTCTCGTCAGGTCTGTACTTTGTTGTTTACGGTCAATTATTATTTATATGAGTGTGTGTGTGTGTGTGAGAGAGATGGTCTCGGACGGTGTCCTTTAACTACAGGAAGTATAGGTCTAGATATTAATCTGAAGGATGTATGAAAAGTGAATATTAATCCTATTGTTATATTTATTAAAATAATATAAAAACATGCCTTTAGTTTGGCAAGTTTATCTGAAGCTACGGGGAATCGGTGAGAGGCGGAGCATATCTGTCATAAACGTACAAAAGTACAAAAGGCGTACGGTACCTATTTTACCAAAATTGAAAATACAGAGGTAACTGACAATACCAACGCCACTGGATAAATCAATATCAGACAATTGACGAAGTGAGAGGGAAGAACACAAGCACGCGCTTGACAATAAGAAGTCAGTTTTCACTAAAAATCACCAGTTATGTAATTCGGGGGGTGTGGTAATTATGGTTTTTGTACAACGCTGATAGAGCTTGAAGAAGCCCATAACAAATTTGGAAAAGTGTTCATCTTTTAATATTCATAAATTGAAAAAATAATGTTAATAGAAAAAATCCAAGGAAACAAGCACATTAAAGAATTAACGTTTAATCATATTGTTGATATTGTTAATAATAAAAAGTCCCTTTTCTAATTATTATCACTACATACTTATCACTTTTGCTTTTCCATAGTTAAGCGTGGCAATATCGAATATTTTCGACTGCATTCCTTTCACGGTTTCAGATAAACTTGCCAAAGTATAGATACACGGGAAAACATCAGCATTTTGGAAGTTCTCAAGTATTTTCAGTCAGATTAAGAAGCTGATAATTATTAATTTCATAGCCTTTTCGAATTTGGCTGAATACGATCTTGATGATTTTATCTATCAAATTTAAGGTTAGCTGTGTGTCAAAATATACCCGGATATACGTCACAAAACGATGACGCACACCAATAAGGCTTTTAAATGTACTATAGTCAAAAGCGCTTTTATCGTGCGGGTTCAAAGGTCACTAACCATATGTATCAAATCAGAGGACACAGAGGTTATCAAAATGTGAGATTACATATTTACCAGGAGAAAATAGTGATGGTTGATCTCTCCTGCACACTAGTTGACGAATTTCCACTTTTTCATTCATTCTCGAAATAATCTATCAGATTAAGTACCATTTTTTTTGCTTGAGGACTCCAAATATCGGAAAATTGCTTCTTATTATTCATACTGACATTTGAATAAAAACTTTGCTTGTGAAAGACTTTATAGAATCGCTGAAAACTAAATACATATCCTTTTTTCTCCAGTCAAAATTGCATAAGTCTGTCTTATCCATCTTACGGATTTTATTTGGAAGTTATGATTAAACGCAATAAAAGAAAAGAAAAACGGTGCCCAAAAGGGGAATCTATCGGCAGCGATTTGACAAAATATCGAAGTATTTTTGGCAAAGAATTTTGAGGTAATGGATGTATTGAAAATTAAGGAAAAAAATTGCAATTGCAATTGTAAATATGCTATGAGAGTTTTGGACCAAAATCGAGATTTTAACATGGTATTCTCCATAAGAAAATCTAAGGTTCAAAAACACAGAAATTGGTTCATTTTGGAGTGGGGGTAAATCTCAATCTGCGCATGTGCTACGTTATTAGATAGGTGACGTCATAGGGGTGACGAATAAAATAGTGAAAAAATTCCCATTCACCCCCCATCCCCCACGACGTCTCAAAGGCCTTAACATCTAAACAACCACCCACCTATAGACCGATCCCCAAAGGACCACCGAAATGTCCATCCTAAGGATCCCCAAATATCCATCCTAAATCCCCATTGACCCATCCCCCATTGGCCCATCCCCAAATCCCCATTAGCCCATCCCAGCCCATTGGTCCATCCTCAAAGTGGACCACCGAAATACCCAAATGCCACTCTGAAAAAAATTTCACCGGAGTCCGGGCACGAACCATCAACCTTCGCGTCTGAAACATTGCGCCTAACGAACATAGCTATTCGCACTCATAAGTGTTGGATTAAAATAAAGGTATAAAAAAAGAGTGGTTTGAAAATAGACTTAAGTCTACATAGGTATATTGATACATAGGTATATGATTAGAGTACAAAGAGAAGTGACATCGTTGAAAATGGTATCTAGATACGTCTCACATATACAGAGTGTATCATTGGAGTATATTGAAAAAATCAGGTGACATTGTCCAGTTTTATTATAACACGTCTAATATTAGTATCTTTGTTTTCAAATCTTCATATGAAAGTTAATGAATTTTCAAAACGATGTTTAAATAGCCTTAACCAATTACTCCAAATGATATTTTTAATCTACCTTTAATATGTTAAATAAAAAATTTCCTAACACTCAGTATATGGTGAATATTAATTATGAATATATTTTCAATACTTTCTTATTAAAAATCCGCCAGAGGCAACTAATGCAGTCCGGAGTCTTACGCAATAGGTATGCAATTATTATTGAGGTCATTTTAGATAGTTTATTAGTTTTTAAAAAAAATCTATAAGGTGATAATACATTAATTATATACGAATGAATATATTTTCAATGGGATAGTCTATGATACATATTATACTTTGCTATAACCATCCTGTTATTAAAAATCCAGTGAAGGAAATCATTGAAATTGTAAACATATTGTTTTAAATGAAACTAACTGTTTTTAAATGACTCCACAATATGTTTGTAAAAATGTGTAAATTGCAAGTAAATTGACAATTGTTTCGATATAAATATCATCATCAATTTACTTGCAATTTACACATTTTTACAAATATATTGTGGAGTCATTTAAAAACAGTTAGTTTCATTTAAAACCATATGATGAGTAGATTCCACGAAGTGAGGGTTTATACAGTTAACTCAATGTAAACATATTGTTGAAAAATGTTAGTATAATAGTTTGTAGAATGAATAATCTATTTGATCCACCTAAGTGTAGAATTTTTGAAACAATAGTTTGTTTAGTTTGTAGAAAAGTGTTACGTAAAACTTTTAAACTTGAAAAAATTTGGAGTTGTAAACAAAAATAATTGGTTTGTGTACAGCTGAATGTTATCAAACAAGACCACTTAGAAAATTTCCGGAATACATAGATAGTAATTGGTTTCGTGAATTAGACTCATTAGATGAAAACGAGATATATTGCGGATATTTTTTACCTCCACGACAACGAGATTAGAATATTAGAAGAAAATAATTATAAGACCGTTAGTCTTACAGCATGCTCAGAAGAAACATAAATCAGAATGACTTCCTTAAATTTAAACTTTATTATTTTGGTTGCCGTTTCAAATAATATGCTGTACACAAATGTACCAGATAATGCAAAACATGTTGCAATATGTTTTGATATGAAGAATATAAGAGAAGACTGTAATCGAACAGCATGGAGTTTGTTAAGTATAACAAAAACAAATAATGGTCACCTCTCTGTATACCATATTGAAATTCCAGAAACGAATTTATCATATTTTAGTTACAAATTAAAAATAATATTTAATGATAATACCGAAGGTGATCAAACCCAATGGCAGAATGTGATTATAGATGATATTCCTATGGACAAGACAAACATAAGCGAAAAAGTTGATAAATTGTACATTTTAACATATATAATATTGATTTTATTAATTATTATTGTTATATATACCTTACTTAAAATGGTAAGAGTATTTACACAATATAAGTTTTACTCAACGGTTTGTAGTAAATAAAACAAGTTAATTAAATAATATTCTTTTATTTTTCATCCATTATAAAATGTTCATATAATATATAAGCATTTCTTAAAGCGCACATAGATGGATTAATCTTATGATAAAAAAATTTTGGTGTCGAGGCTGCTAATGGTGGATCTTCATCTAATTCATATACAGGTGCGGTGGAATATTTTTGAATGAAATTATCCTTTTCTTTTCCTTTCACGAAAACCATGTCAGCATTTTCAGTAATGTCTTTTACAATATTTTTAAATTTGTGTAAATGTGTATAACCACTATTCCAATCGATTCCATGATGATTTTTCATTAACCAAGTTGCTTGTCTATGTAAGTCTGGAGGTAACATATGTAGAGGAAATGGTGATTTGAAAATATAGTGACTTACTTGATGACCATCATATGCTGCAAATTCTTTAACGATAAATTTATTATTTTCAATCTTAAAACCTTGAACATCTAAAACAACTTTCATATTTGTAATTGTTGCAATTTAGTTACCGCACCTTTATATTGTTCATAATATTTTATGTCACGTTTGAGACGTGTTAATTTAAAAAGAAACTGACTAAGAGCAATTTGATACTCATGGGTATTCATATTTAATGAAGAATATGTAGTAACCCTACTTTTATATTGCATGTCAATCATGCGCGCTATGTTTTTTCCACATCAGTATTGCTTAACAATTTTAGTTAATGGATTATAGGAAAATTGTTTTTCATGAAAGATCAAACAATATGCAGAAATATCACTCGTAATGGGAGCATTTAACTCAAATTCTATACGAAGAACTACAGATCCAGACTGTATTAGTTCCTTCTGCCTTGAGCAATCTATATGAATTAAGGGAGCTGTATCTCTAAATTCGTCAGGTGTGAAAATAGGTTCACTGTTCGAACGGCTATAATAAGAAGTTTGAAAATCAGCAAACATTTTATATAACGTAGCAAAACTATTGTTTGTAAAATCTAAAAGTTATTCATTGTATGGATACTTCTCAGAATTGAGAAATACCTTAATATTTTTCAAATTCAGATGTTTAAAATGACTCATATTTTCTTTTATGTTACCCCTACCATTATTTTGAAATCCAATTACAATGTGTCTAGGTGTCTCTACTTTTGTACTAGTTTTTACGGCCCAAGTGTGGCGAGACGTTTTCGGTAAGCTAGGATACTCAATCAATTGCCAAGATCTGAATTTTATCGGTAGTTCCTGGTTACTTTGAATAATTTTGTTTAGATGTAATTCATGTTTTATGTTCGGTTTAACGTGAGGAATTCTCCAACTGATGTGAGTTAATTCAATTTTAGGTTTTTCCGTTTCATCTGTATGTGTGACTGAGTCTCTATCATCACTAGATCTCACCAATATTAGCTCTTGTTTCATGTTTAAGATTATTTTATTGAAATCTTCAAAGAATCCCGACCATAATTTCAAGGGTATACACACGTTAAAATTTCCATGTTTGTCTGACAACTTGACGTCTTCCTTAGGAAACCATCCAGAATTATTTAGAAAAATACTTTCATTTGAATTATAAGATAAATAATTTTTCATTGTTGAAACAAGGCCAATATCTCTTACTGAATCAACTACAACACCGTTCAGTTCATATCGAATTTCACGGAATAAAAAGGCTATTGCATTATTAATGAATTTCAATTTTGTAGGTACTGTGTTGGTTTCAGTTAAAATTTTCCCCGTAATCTCAAGATAACTGTCAGCCGGATATGTTATACAATCTAAATCTTGCACTACAATACGAATCTCATCATTATAATTCAACTTTCCGGTAATATATGGTTGGTATGTGTGATATTCATAATCCTCCACAACCATGTCATTGAAGGGCTCATCAGTGACTTGTAATATATCCATTTATATTAATAACTTAAAACCGAGTGATTTTAAAAAACGTTTATTTTTAGGCGTTATGACGGCTATTCTCTCACACAAACTAATTGTAGACGGTTTACTCATCAATCTTTTATAGTTTTTTTCAGCATATGGATGGGAAAATTTTAAGACCATTTTTGTTGTCGAATATGTAAAGTAATAGTAATCCCCTCGTCTTGAAAATTTATAACGTTACCACTCTGATCAATAATTTTTACTGTTATGTTGTTAATTGTTTTAACACTTACAGGATAATACAAGATATTTTGAGGATATTCAACTATTTTATAGCCACTAGGAACAGTAGGAAAAAATTGATGGATAATGTGAACAGGATGTCCATTGAGATATGATATAACAGCAATGTCACAATCTATTCCAATAGAATTAACTTGTAAAATATTTATAGGTTTGGTAGAGGTGTGTATCTCATTGGGAGTTAACAAAACTTTTTCAAATCCAAATACTTTACCAATTGAGTCATCAGTTAAGAATGAAATTGTCTTATTACTAGAAATTGATACGTGAGATGTGTTTAGATTTGGGACTATGTCAATTGTTGAATCTGATGCTACTATAAGCATGTGTTGTTTAATATATTGAATTATTTCATTAAGTTCATAAGCACCTTTAGGTATAATTATTGTATGATATATAGTAGGACCTCCAAAAATGAATCTATTGTTAGTTTCATCAATATTTGGTATAGTATTGATACTATTGAAATTAACTAAACCAACTTCATAGTCATATTTATCATCCAAGTAAATGGGAGGATTGAAATTATAATTAAGAATAGATGATGCACCACTAAGTGTAACAGAAAATGACATTTCAACTAAGTGTTTAAATATTATGATTGAAATATTTATGTATGAATTGAAGTGAATGATGACCACAACTATACGAATTGTTCTGTAGTCTATCATAATTGTATGTTATATATACTGGACCGTTACTATGAAAATACCTAATCAATTCCATTGGTGGAGGTAAATTTCCATAACTATCAAAGTAAATAATTTCCTTGTCTGATTTTATGTATGATGTCCAATGTGTTCCATCTCCTCTAACTGTATCTATATTCAAAATACCACATTCATGTTTATGAATTTTCTTCGGTAAATTATCTCTCATGAAAACTCCCCTAAAAAAAGGTATTTTCAATATTTTAACATATTTCCACAGATCTTTATCGGTAAGCCCACGATGGGGCAATTTCAGTTTTTTGTTGTTCCTTCTCCTTTGTATGGTCTTAGATAAAGACCTTTTCCTTTATGTCTTCTTGGCTTTTTTTGATGTTTTTTTTTTCAAACCTTTTCCCTGTTTCAATTCCATAGCCATATCATGTCGTTTTTGTTCAGTTAATTGTTGATTGTTATACTTTGCATCATTTACTGCCTTTGCAATTCCAGCTGCTCCACCCCCTAGAGCTCCCAATGCACCTTATCCGCCCACAAATGTACGTCGTTTGAACATGAAGATTAAAATTAAAACAAATATACTAATATTACACATGACAAATCTAGATGGATAATGTCACCTGATTTTTTTATCTATTCTAATGATACACCCTGTATATGTGAGACGTATCTAGATACCCAACGATATATGTCACTTGTCTTTGTACTCTAATGATACACCCTGTTGAAAGAATGTTTAGGTGTTTCTCAACAATATGTCACTTCTCCTGGACGTTAATGTCTTTTCAACAGTACTTCAGTTGATTCACGAACTTTAAAACACTCTGTATAATAAAGAATCGAGTGAGATTGATGATATTCCACTTGATGTGTTTATATTTTGTTTGAATAATATAATTTAAGCTGAATGCACTCTTTTTTTATACCTCTTTTTGCATCTAACATTTATGAGTGCGAATAGCTATGTTCGTTAGACGCATTTTTTCAGACGCGAAGGTTGATGGTTCGTGCCCGGACTCCGGTGAAAATTTTTTCAATTTCATGAATATTTGGCTTAGAGAGTGGATTGGTCATTTGGGGTGGGCCAACGGTGGAAATATTTGGGATGGGTATTTGGGTGGTCCACTGGGGATCCTTAACATTTATGGGTGGGCCAACGGTCCTCTGGGGATCCTAAATATTTGGGATGGGCCTATAGGTTCATGGATATTTGGGTGGTCCTCTGGGGATCCTAAATATTTGGGGATGGTCCATTGGGGATCTTGAATATTTGGGATGGATATTTGGGTGGTCCTCTAGGGATGGGTCTATAGGTGGGGATGAATGGGGGGGATTTATTTGTACACTACACGTTAATGCCTTTTAGACGAGATGTCGTTTGCTATGATTGGTTAACTTTTAGTATGAGGGATGCTGCGTGGGGGATGGACGGGGGTAGTTAGAATTTTTTCATTATTTTTTGAATACACTAGACGTTAAGGCCTTTCAAACGATACGTCGTTTGCTATGATTTGTTAAATTTGAGGGGTGCTGTGAGGGGGATGAATGGGGGTAGTTAGAATTTTTTCACTATTTTATTCGTCATCCCTATGACGTCACCTATCCAATAACGTAGCACATGCGCAGAATGAGATTTACCCCCACTCCAAAATGATCCAAATTGACCAGAACGAACCTTAGATTTTCTTATGGAGAATACCATGTTAAAATCTCGATTTTGGTCCAGAACTGTCATTCATAATTACTAATATTCCACCGCACCTGTATATGAATTAGATGAAGATCCACCATTAGCAGCCTCGACACCAAAATGTTTTTATCATAAGATTAATCCATCTATTTGCGCTTTAAGAAATGCTTATATATTATATGAACATTTTATAATGGA
>CAJUYH010003177.1:16611-50942 GCA_910591685.1 Galerucella tenella | reverse complement strand
AACCAGTCATTTTCTATGTTATTTATCTCTAAAGAACCTAAAACATAATGGTTGAATGTCCATGTGAATAATTACATTCTTTATCATCGATATTTTCAATTACATTAACTTGAACACTTTTACAATGTGTGGCAAAATGATTCGATTCATTACATTTGAAACAAACTTGTCCATGGGCAGGTTAAGTGGGCCCATTGGAAATATTCCTTTGAGAAATTCATCGCACGGGAAGTTGCCTCAGCGGATGATGGTCTTAAGTACCAACTCCTAGTCAATTATATTTCACCACAAATCTACAACTTCATTCAATCGAAAATCACGTACGTCGAAGCTATTAAAACGCTAAATTATGCTCACGAAAAACGACAAAACATCACTCTGGCTCGACATACCCTCATATCAAGAAAACAACAACTAGGTGAGTCTATAGCTGAATATTCGAGAGCTCTAAGTATACTCGCACATGATTGTAAATTCACAGATGTAACTGCAGCTGATTACCAAAACGAGATCGTACGTTTAGCGTTCATTGCTGGAATATTGTCGCAAAAAATAAAAGAAAGACTACTAGAAAATTCTACTGACTCCCTGGAAAAGACTCTTAATCTAGCTTCATCCCAAGAAATTGCGGAAAAGACATCACAATTGCTCACCGGGACACCTCCCACTTCTGCTTATGTCAACGCTGTTCCTGAAACTTTAGAACAATTGCCAATATCCAATTTAGCAGCCATGAACACTCCAAATGAATCCCGACCAGATGCTTACACTAACCAAACGAGACGACGATGTTTTTTTTGTGGTGGTAATATTCATCAGCGAAATAGATGCCCCGCTTATAACACTGAATGCCAGCTTTGTTCCAAAAAAGGACACTTTGCGAACGTTTGTCGTAGCTCTGGCTCCAACCATCGTACTGCTAATGCTATCGAAATAGAAAATGAACAAATTTCTCAATCCACTAACCCTTACTTGTCAACTATTTCCGCTGCTGCTCCTGCAAGTCTAAAAAAAGCAACTATTCCTATTACAATCAATGAATATAGTGCAGATGCTCTTCTCGACACTGGTAGTTCAATCAGCTTTATCGATAAAAATCTTGCTCGATCTATTAATCTCAAACAAAAACCTTGTAACTCCAAACCAGAGTTAAGTGAAGACAGAATTCAGCGAATTTAATTGAAGTTGGCCAATTGGCACTTATTAAAAACGAAAACCTTCCTTCCATGAGATGACAACTGGGCAGAGTCACTCAATTGTATCCGGTAAAGATGGAATTTGCAGAGTAGCAGACGTCCGTACCAGCTCCGGAATCTTACGCAGAGCGTTAACCAAGTTGTGCGCCCTACCCATGCAGTGAAGCTTTCAAATACATTGAAAGTCGTCAAGACCTTTCAAGGTGGGCGGGATGTTAAAGCCCCACTGTTACGCCCATGGATAGTTTCGAGCGCCAAAAGCTACCCCGTCAGCGGTTTCGGATACGTCCCGGCATGTTACCACTTCTCTACGGAACTTTGTCTAAAGAGCATGTGATAGTATTAACTTCTTAATTAGTTTATTGTGTAGTTTTGTTATATAATGATTATGTGTCTCATTAAAAGCACAATTAAATATTAATACAGTCCACTAAATTTATTTCATATCACAAAGTAGTGACCGTCCACAACAGTTAAAACACAATTGTTTAATTTTATATGTTTAATTTAGTACATGATGTTATAAAATGATTTTTCAACATGTGCTTTATTAACTTAACCTCACCTCTGTGTCCGCTCTGACCTTCAACTGTCAGTGTTCTATAACCATAGATAAAATAATAATCACAACAGACAACTGCTACTTTTGTTTCTCAAAAAGTTGTTTACAAAAACGAATTCGTTTGAAAAAGCTACTGTGTTAGCGAAACGCGTCACTCTATGTTTAAATACAATGTAGATTTAACAAATTAAAATTGTTTGATTTCATAACTAACTGGGATTTCCCGTACGTTAGTTCGAAGAATCATTAAAGAAGACTGCCATCTTAAAATATTTAAGAAAGTTTACTGTGAAAGACTTACGGCCAATGTAGGAGAAAAACGATTGGAAATATGTAATTTGCTACTACGAAGATTCCGCTAACGCGAAGACATTAGAAAGGTATGGTTTTCAGATGAAAAAATGTTTTATTCACGGCCACCAAAAAATACTCAAAATAATAGGGTATATTCTGATGTACAATTTGAGAAAGAAATTCATTCAGAGCATCTTTTGATTGAAAAAAGTCATTTCTCAAAAGGTGTAATGGTCTCTGTTGCAGTATCCATGTTGGGAAAATCTCGTCTGATTTTTGTTGATGTTGAGGTGAAACTCAATTCAGAAACGTATCAAGAACAAATCTTGCAGCACCTATTACCAGAAATTGAAGATGTTTGTTACGATTACACTTTCCAACAGGATGGTGCTCCCTCGCACAATTCCCACAGTACAAGGAAGTTCTTGAGTGAAAATTGCCCGGATTATATTGAGCCAGAAATGTGGCCACCTAACAGCCCAGAATTGAATCCGGTTGATTATTCAATTTGGGGAATTTTCGAACAAAATTTGTATGACGGACAACAATTTGAAACAATCGAGCAGCTCAAAGGAAGTATGCAAATTGTTTGGAACAATTTTGAACAGGGTGCAATAAATGGGGCTATTAATTTATGGCGCAGACGACTTCAAGAAGTGGTAAACAATAATGGTGGCCACATTCATAATATTTAACTCTAAGTTTTAAAGTTACCAGACTGTTTTCATAAATGTGTTATTTGTTAAAATGTTATTTAATAAAAAAATGGTATTTCGCGAATCCGGTAATTTGAGAAAATTTCCTTTTTACTGAAGTATTCTGGATAGTTTATCTACCGAAAAAGCATATTATTACAATTTTAGGTAAGACAGTTTTCGTTTGCAATGAGCTCGCTTCCAAATTTACAGTCATGTTGAGGACATGTTAGGTTGTCAGCCCTGCAAAAAGAAATTAAATCGCCCAAAAAACAAAATATTTTCAATTTAAAAATGTACTCCTTTAGTTCGGCCCACAGTGTATACGTATACTTTATGCGTATGTATAAAATATTCCAATTCCTGATCAGTTTTAAACTGCCTGTACGAACAGTAAATAAATTGTCCGAGAATCCACGATCCAGAAAATTGAAATATTTCAGATTCGTCTGATGATTCGAAATCACTCATTTTATTATTTTTTTTTTCACGGGAATGTCTACCAACCAAACCCACCTCAAACTCGCCTTTGAATCATTACCCTAGCATACTTCAAGAACTTGCGTCTAGCCGGAGGATTTAATTTTTGAGCCCGCAGGCACGCATGCGCATTACATTACCAGTTTACCTCGTCTTGTCATTTTGAATCTTTAGGTTAGAAACTGATACTTGTTTTTGTTTTTAGGTTTCATTTAAAAATCGAATTTTAATTTTGGAACCCGCAGTCACGAAAGTAGGGGAGAGCTTGACTTTTTATTTTTTCTGTTAAAAACTCATTTCAAACTCAATTCATATGTGATGTAGACGCATCTCTTAGCTGACTTTATACATATTTGACTGTAAAAAATTGCAAGAAATCGAACCTATGACTCAATTGTCCCGGTATGTACCACCTGTCCCTGAATATACCACCCTATGGTGTATTGTAGGACAGGATATATTTAGACAAGAAAAATGTTCAATGACACTTTTTATTATGGCAAACCTACTGTTTTCACACTACGTGAGTATATTTTACAAATGAGAGAATATACCCAGACAGCACAAACATATTGCATGAACATCTCATGCATATCCCATTGGAATATTGGCATATGTCAGAGATATTCCATATCCTCCAAAGTATGTGATATGCATATTCTATGGATATCCAAAGTACCATGAAACATATCCCAGGAATATGTTTTAATTTCGGAAACACATATATTTTCTCACCTTAAAAATATATGCCAGGAATATATTTTCGTACAGCACAGAATATACTTTTTTAAATATGAATGGCAGAAAATATACAGGGTTTCCCAGTATATATGCAATAAACTCTACCCTATATACATATGGTTAAAGGTATGTCAGTTACTTTGAGAAATAAAAAACTATATCAGAAAAATATTTATTACAAAAACGTAGAAAACTATTCATAAAAAAAATGCGAACAAAACAAAAATGAAGGTATTCTGTGATACATAAAACACTTTGAGATTCAAAAATAACAAAAATTTACTTTTTTAACCTATTATACTAATTCTTCTTCCGGGTTATTTTGTTCATATTCCTTATTCCTAAAAACAACCAATTTAAGAAAAAATGCCTCGTTATTACAATAATTCACTCACAGTCTCCGATTGCACCTCTCAGTTGCTTTTGTCAAGAAAACGGCAAGTCTTTCTTCCACTTGCTTCTCTGTGAAATGTTTGGTGAGGGGGTTTTTCTTACATACCTCTAAAAATAGTATTAATATAATATCAATGAGAATTATATTTCCTCTGCTAATTAAGCATATTGATTGGTAGCTGAATATAAATTATGTTTCATAAAGTGAAGATGGAATTATCATTCAATTGTAAAAAAACCCTATGGTGGGGTTGGTCTAAAATAACCTCTGAATAAAGTAATGACCCACCGCCTTCTTTTATATACAATATTATTAATATGAATACAGATTAAGGAAATACATAAAAACGATAAAATATTCAAGAACAGTTGGACAACACTGGGAATAAGTGTATTAAATATGTCATAAGCCACCCAGTATAAAACAAGTGAAGGAAAAATGGAATTAACATTGACTATGGGAGTCTATTTTAACCTTTGATTAAAGTAGCCATGTCTAGAATGCAAAATTTCTTCCTTCCTTTTCCTCCAACCCAGCTAAACTGCCTCAAAATAGCATCATCCACTAACTGAGGCATACATCTTCTGATGACATCTTTTATATCAGTGCCTTCAACATGAAGGAGCTTAGTAACCCATAAATAAAATTATTCGTTTCGTCTTTTGGTCACTACACTAGGGATAATAAAATTAAAATTACCATAAATTCTCTTATGTTTTGGTCACTTAGTTTTTTGTCTAGTTCCATCAGCTCAATGTATGTCTTGGCTGGGATATCGATATTTATTACTTTTGCTGGATTATTCTCTTGGATAATATTCTCATTTTTAGAATTTAATATGGCTGTTATTAATTCAGCATTTTGTGTCACTCTTCCATTAATTATGTGCAAAAGTCTTATAATATCAGTAAAATCTATAAAAAAACAAAGAAATGGTTGAAGTCAAAATGCATAAATATATAAGCAATTTACTGACCTTTACATGAGAAACATGTCTGTTTTACTTCACAGGCAGTTCTTGGGGTCGACGAATCCGAGTTGGTCACTTCCTTTTCTAAGTTTAAATTTCGCTTCACCATCAGTGCCAAAGTATCAGATTTCAATGAGCTGGCTTGTTGTGAATTACCTGGAAAAATATATCATTTGATATAATAAATAAAATAAAAACCAGAGACAGAAAATACTTAGGATCTTTTGTTATGCAAAAAAAATATCAAAAATATTGAATTTATCTCACCAGGAGGTGTTGGTAATTTGAATCTTGGTGATCTCCTAACAACTTTTTTTGAAGGGGATGTATCATCTTCTGAAGAAATATAACGTGAATTCTTCTTCTTTTTCCTTTTATTCAAAGTGTCTTCTCTTGAAAATTCACTCTAGGTATCCAATTCACTGGTATATTTGGCCATTCCAGCCTTTTTAGTTGCCACATAGTTTTCTAGAACAAATGAACTCTTATTCACAGCAGTATTACTATAAAAAAAACAAAACGAGTTTCAATTCGGGAAGTAGAAAATATTAAACTTATTTACCATTGAAACTAAGTACTTTAATAAAAACAATTTTCCCAACACAAATCCCAATTATTTAATTTTGCCGGTTATTTGCAAAAAAACTGAACAAAGTAAAAAAAATCAATCGGTCCGGAAATAAAAAGATATCAAACTATTTCTAGTGTACGGAATACGGAGGTACGGAAATTGTTGAATATACGGTGAACATAAAAATATTTTACCTTCTTAAATCGGCTTCGGACTACACTCTTTTCACAAAATACTAAACGTCTTCATAATATAAATTCCGGGAACCATATTGGAAATTTTCACTACGGACGGAACTAACAATCACTCGAGTATATGAGTATCGGTAACGCAGTAGATAGCTGAGAGCTGAAGGCTGAGAACTGAGAATACAACTCTTCTGTCCTTTTTATATTCTCATTAGTGAAATTTCACTTGGAATCTACAAAAAGTTCGTCATATACCAGAAGTCTTTTGGAATTACTTGAATTGAATTAAATGGTATATATACCAAAAGTCTTATTTGATTGAAAAATTTTATGATTCAATATAAATTTGCGTACTTCCGGACTAATACAAAAAATACTAAAACTACAATATAATGGAAATAAAATTTAAAAAATGATAATTCGGTAACAAAAGGGAGTCGGAAAGTTAGTAACGAGTTATTTAAAACCAAGTAGTAGGATAAAAAAATGAAAAAACCTCAAATCGATGCAAAAAAAATAACTCGTTACACCTTTAAATAGCCTCTACAATAAATATAATCTGAAAAATACGTTTACTAAGGAAGTTTCGGGTGAAGAAAGAAATGCAATATTATATTCATACAAAACTGTATTAAATATGTTGTGGATACATGAGATTTAGTGCAATTTCTTCAGTTTCATCAGGTTTTAACGTATTTATATATTTGATGTGCGGTATTTGCAATACCTCATATTCATTTTTTCACTTCTCATTGCAACCAAAGTTGGCTGCATAGGCGCAACACATTTTTTGATAGTAGTCAATTCTTCATGTGATACCATCAACGAGTTTAATAAAATCGAGTTTTAATTTTTCCTTTTTAGAGTTAAGTTCTCCCATGTGTTTATTCTCCTTACCATTTATTATGGCTTCAAATAACTTATTCTGTTTCTGTTCACAGGTCTGCAGGTGTTCTTTGATAGTTAATTTATTGTCACCTAGAGAGAAAAAATGGTGTCGTTAAACTGAGTTCATACACTTGCATATTATTCAACTATACCAATGTATACATTGACAAAGCAATTAACAATACATGATATTATAATTGATTACACATGGAGTTGTGATTATACACTTTTTAAAATATTTTAAGATTTAAGTCATTCAGTTGGCTCATTTTAAATGGAATAATCTTGTATATTATTTCATTTTTAGATTCTTTGGAATAATTTAATTATCACAATCTACATTGATTTTGGACAGTTTTGGAAAGAGAAGGAATTGAAAATCAGAATTTCCCACAGTTGAAGAACTGAGATGCTATCAGTTTTACTCAGAGCAAAACTGTTTGTCTCTTCTATCTTACTTTCTCACATAAAGTGATAGCTTTATGTGTGCCTAAGCAAAAAAAGTTAATTATTGCATTATTTTTCAATTCATAAGTTGTCATTTTTGTGATATACGAAAAAAATTAATTCGTTTTTTGGATATAAGTATAGGTACACCTAATGAACCTTGGAGTTTGGAATACCCTGTATAAGTTTTTGTCGGTTGATGTATTAATATAACCAATTCCTCAATAGCTACATATACACTAATATACAGGGTGTCTCAGACCAATTTATCCAGGCTATATCTCTTGACTCATGATGGACGGAATTATATTTTTCGCAATTTTAACTTATATTTCTTGAAATTGTAATGAATGTTGATCCAAATTATTTAAAAATTCCGAAAAAAAAAAAAAAACTTCAATAGTAATGCCACAATTTGATGTTGCCATATGGCAACGCTAGTCCTCATTGGGACCAATAGACTATTCAACATTATTATTGTACCTAAATAAAAAACATTTTCTTCAATTTTTTTTAATATTTTGTCTCAAAAGTGAACACCCTAATAATAATTAAATATTAGAATGTAATTTTACATTACAGTCTATACAAAGTCCAACGTTGCACTTAGTACACATTGTACGAATAATTGAGCTGCATTCTTCTCCAGCGCAACGTTTTTTCTTTTTATCTGGTGTTGTTGTCAGTAAATGGCCAATATTGTCATATCTTATATTATCAGACTCTCTGTTACTGGATCTTCTAGTGATGCTTATAGACGGTCTTCCTGCTCCTCTTGGAGGGTTTTTATATTTTGTTAAATATTCCTCAACAATCTCCCGCCGAAACTGTAACTGAGTTACCTTATTTCCAACTTTTTTGTAAAAAATCCAACTATTTTGTATACTTGTATCTAATAACCAAGTAAACAGACACCACCACCATTTCTTTTCTCGTAGTCCTATTCTAGAGCGTGATATGTTTTCATCTATTAAATCGGTACGTCCCATCGATGAATTATATTTGTCGATTACACAGGGTCTGTTAACTTGAATAAACTTTTTTCTTTTTTCAAATAGCGTTTTACCTGGCTGTACACCATATACATTTGAAGCAAGGCTTACAACATTATTGTCGACCCATTTGACCAGCAATATTCCATTTGTTTTATCAATGATAAAATCATATTCTCCTCTACTTCTCTTTTTCATTGCGGACTTTGAAGGAAGTGGACACGTTTTCGGTAGCCTGTCATATCTAATAGTTCTAGCTGCTTCATAACCCAACTCTCGTAAACAAGTCAGAAATCAAAGCTTGTGAATAAGTTATCAAAGTAAAATGTGTATCGTATTTTTCGTTTATCTTCAGGTAACTCATTCAACATGGCCCAGAATGGTGCTGTACACGCTCCAACGTTTATTTTGTATCCCAAATATATTATCTCATTTTTGTAAAATTCACATTTTTCTTTATTTAATTTAAGGCCTGCAGTATCAAGATCTTTCAAAATGGTTTCAAGATGAAAATGATGTTCTTCTATATTTTTGGAAAAGATCAAAATATCATCCACATAATGAAGAACAAATGATTCATGTTTATTTAATATTTTATTTAGTGCCCTTACTAATGAACTACATGCACTTTGTACACCAAATGGCACAACACAAAATCTATAGATTTCTCCGTCTATGGAAAAAGCTGTAAAATCCCGACTATCCTCATGTAAAGGAATTAGCCAAAAACTATGTTTCAAGTCTAGTCTTGAAAATATAGATGTTCTTGTTATACGTCCCAAAATAGATTCAACTGGCATAGGTGCTTCATATTGAGGTTTTGAAAATTTATTTATATTTCTTGCATCTAAGCAAAGTCTTAATTCTCCATTCTTTTTTACTACCACAACAATAGGACTAATGTATTGTGAGTTGCTTTTTTCTATTATTTTATTTTCCAATAGTTCTTTTATGCATTTTCTCACTTGATCTTTATACTTGTATGGAATAGGATAAGTTTTAGCTTTGAAATTCTTAATATCTTCATTCACTTCTACTTTATGTACATAATCTTTCGCAATTCTATTTTCCTTTGAAAATAAATTATCATATTTATTCATTAACATTTTTATTACTTCTTTTCTGTACTCTGGACAATCCATTATAACTCCATCTTCCCCTTCTTCTTCATCATCATAATTTTTATTCATTTCTTCCTTGTACGTATTACTAACTACTTTACCTTCCCCTTTCAAAGCTATTATTTCAAAGTTAATCCATGTTCCATCCAATTTTAATTTTCTTTCTTCAATATCTATTATGGCGTTATGTTTTTCTAGCTCATCATATCTTATTATTACTTCAGTTTCAATATTTGGAGCAATTAATACTTGTAAATTAAATTATTTTTCCTCAATATTAGCGCTTATATTTATTAATCTATTAATTTCACATATTTTCTTTGAGTAAGCACCTATTAAATTTATTTTTGGGATTTTAATAATTTTATTTGTAGGAATATTTAATTTTTCAACAAAATTTTGATTAATTATTGATGCTTCCGATCCAGTATCAATTAGTAATTTAGCTTCTAAATTGTTAATTAACCCATTTATATTAATTAAACTATTATTCCCATCTGTGTCTATATTTTCATTTATTTTTATAAATTCATTTGGATTTTCATATTTACAGATATATAGATTTTGTTTATTTGATGTGTGCGTATTTAAAAATTTCTCGTCTCGTTCAAATTTGTTATATCATCCTCTCTGTTTTCTGATCTACTTCTTTTGTCTTGATTAATTCTTTGATAATTTACTTTTCTTGTTTCTTGATCTCCATTTGCTCTTTGCATATTTGCTTCAGAATTTCTTCTCTCCGGTCCTTTATATTGTCTATTGTTCCTGTCATTGTAATTACTTTGTCTGTATGAATCATTATTGTTTCTATTATTAGTATTAGTATTGTAGTTTCTGTTATTGTAATTATTGCTATTGTAATTATTGTTATTATTATTCTGTGCATTATTATTAAATCTATTATTTGTCCAATTGTTATTTTGATTAGTGCTATTTCTGATTATATTCATTGTTTATATCATTTGTTCTCCTAATTTATTGCGAATTCCTTTGTCTGATAAAATCTCTATCTACTCTTTGTAGATACAAAGATAATTGATCCAGTTTTCTTATGTTTTGTACTGCAATGGTTTCAGCCAATTCTGCCTTGAAATGCTTTGCTATGTACATAAGAATTTCCTCCTCAGGAATAAGTGGTTCCAAATATTGTGTCATCGCATGTAGTTGGATTGCATAATTGTTTAAACTATGGCTCCTATTTCCATGGAACTTCCCGAAATATAAATTTTTCTTGATGGTTGATTGAGCATTTTCCCCCCAGAAATATTGTAAAAATGCCGTTTCAAAATCTTGAAATTGTGTCATATCTTTTTCCCTGGCAGCAAACCATATCAACGCATGATTTTCTAAATGATCTCTTATTATTTCCTTCATGTCTTCAATATTATTTATTCCTCTTACTCGATTTTTCAAAATTCTTATGAATATTTTTGGATGCAGTTTCTTGATATTTCCGTCAAATTTTTGACTAGTTGCTCCATAAATTGTTTTTACTCCTCCATATTCCATATTCATTCCTTTTTTCTCGATTTGTTCAACCTTTCCTTGTATGTTCTTTATTTCCATTTTAAATTCCCTTTTTGTTTTATAGTTCTCTTCTTCTGCTATCTTGAAATTCATTTTTATTTCCTTGTTCATCTCTTCCTCCATATCTTGTATGCTTTTATTTGTTTTCATTATTTCTCTATCTAATTTCTTTATCTTTTCGGTATTTATTTCTATTTTCTTACTATTCCCACCTATTTCCATCTTTAATTCATTTTCGTTTTTCTTTATATTTTCCATTTCTCTGGATTGTATTTCTTCCACTTCCATTAATCTTCCTAACATTTCATCTCGAATCTCTTGTTTTGTTTCTTGTATTCTTTCTTCTGTGTAGTTTCTTGATTCTTCTAATTGTTTTCTCATATTTTCTATTTTCTCTTCCATTCTTTGACTATTTGTTTTCATTTCTCGTTTTATTTCTTCTTTATTTTGGTCCAATTTTGTGTTCATTTTTTTCTTAATTTAATTTAATACAAAAGACAAAGATTAAAATGTAATAAGGAATAAAATTGAGATTCAAAACAAGATCATGTCAAGAATGATGATCAACAACATGGAGGTGAGTAGAATATTCAAGATAGAAAATATAACATATATATAAGTGAGGCGCAGATATATAATCAACTTATAAGAGTGTCTCACACTTCAATCATAGAGGTTTTCCTATCTTTTTTGTTTTAGGTTTGGAGGATGATGGCTTGCAATATTGTTCACTATCGGAGTCGTATGGAGAATTTTCCTTTCTTGTGGTTTTGATTTTAGCTCCAGATTTCTCTACTAGTTTGATCCATGAAACAAGGTACATTTCGGCTTTATCATATTTGTTATCCGCTATACGCGAAATTGCGGCTTTCAAGTTACAGTTATCAGCTATCGGTAATCGCTTGATATTTTCTAGCATAGAAGATGATGAATCATGTGTGGTCAGTATATACATCAAGATCTTCTCCACGTCTTCACTCACCTTAAATCGAGATACCAAGTCATGGTACATCTTGATCCCTGTTGCTTGTAATTCCTCAGCCTGATTATCTTCGTCTTGGGAATCCTCATCCCTCTCGGATCCCTTGCAGGAAACACTAGGGGGCTTTGAGATATTAGCACAAGGATTTGATATAGCTTTCACATTTAGCTCCTCGATGTCTTTGACTAAAGATTCAACCCTCCCCATTATTTCTTCAGTTCTAGAAAGAATTTTATCCAGTCTTGCTGTCTGGCCTTTGAGAAGATCCTTCTGCTCTTGAAAGCTTTGTGTGTAGTCCTGGATCTTTTCTATGGTGGAATCAAGTGTGTTATCAAAAGCGTCTTTCCAACTCTTCGATAATTTATCTACTGAGCTCTCTACCATCTTCTGAATTGATCCTAGTTCTTGAGATATGACATCTCTGTAGATTTCTTGATTGTGCAGACTACTAAGAATGAAGAGATCTCGGATATAGATGATGAGTTGGCTTGGAATTGATGGGTGGTTGAGATCCAAAAGAGCCTGAGCTCTATCTTCAGCTGCTTCGTCAAATGTCCCCAGGATATGGCTGATATTTCTAGATGGGGTTTTGTTGCTTTTATCCGCTCTTGGGGTAGGAACGCAGCTGCTGGAGGCGGTTGGCGCTTGATAGTCTACCTCCGCATCCAAATCCGGTAATTCTGAGATTACTTCCTCCATTGTTCTTCCCGGGCAAACGCACTCTCCTTGTTGACAAGTTCCACATGCTCGCCTTTCTGACATAGCTCGTTTGTTATTGTTTTTACTAAGTTCTATAACCTTTGACAATCTTCTTGATAGATCAGATCGTTTAACTGGAATTTGTTCTGGATTTCCGTATTTTTCGCCCCTCAGATTATATCTTGTAAGAAACTCATCCTGTAATTTGCAAAAATTCCTATCGGTTTTATCTAAACCTGACATACCGTGTATTCATTTCTTTTTTAGATTCATCCATTTTGTTTATCATAATCTGGAACATACTCATTACGTCCATCTCCTCTTTCTTTTCCTGTGAAATTTCTACTGTTTGGTTTTCTCTTTGTTCTTCTGCTTCAGTTCTCTCTGTTTCTTCATTATCCCCTTGTTCCATGTAATAAGCTTGAAAGTCACCCATTCCATGTCTGCTTTCTTCTCTTTCTTTTCCATCTAATTCTACCTCTGCTCTTATTTGTTTACCATCTCTGAGTGTCATTATTTCTTCCATTTTTTTTGTTTTAATTTGTTTTTACTGTCGATTCTTCAATGCCAAAATTTTTTTTTATGCCAAATTTTGTTATGTCAAATTTTGTTATGCCAAATTTTGTTATGCCCCACGTTGGGTACGACAATTGTTATGGTTTATGGTAAGTATGCTTTTTATATAAATTTAATATGTATAAATTTTTGTTTATTATATTGTTTAATACTTACCTTTTTTTTATATTTATTATTATTTAAATTTTTATTTATATTTTAGTTGGGCGCCATTAATGATTATCTCAACTATTTTATGAGACTCTTGATTTTTATTTTATTATATTATTATTAGTATATTTTTTTTATACTCTCAGGGAATATTTTATTGTGAGGTCAAATTAAAATTTATGAAGACCGACTCTGTTCTTTGGCCTTCGTGTTGAAAGTTGGCACTATAATATATTACTGCAATTGAATCATAGAAATTGAAACAAAACAGCCACATGTACTCTTGGATAAGTGTTTTATCTTTTATTCAAATAATATTATTAGGTTTTTATATAATAAAATATTCAAATTATACAATTATACAGTTATTCCAATTCTTATTTATCTAAATTTTCATTCATTCATCCAGGCACACTATTGAACTATACTCACAGAACTAAATTGAGTAACGTGGATATGTGACCTTAATTATAATAGACTATTTATCTAGTAAGAAAAAAGAAGAAATTTATTTTACTTTGTTCTTGGAATATGACTGTTATGAAACTTAATGAAAACGTTAATCTAACGAATTGATTTTATTAAATGTTCTGTAAGTATTTTTATCTAATTATATCTAAGCAAACAATTAAATTCTAATAAGCAAACAATTTATACTACATAAAAAAAACTTGAAATTAATATAAACAGTAGGTAGGTACCTGAATGTTTGTTAGTTTATACTTTTATTCTCTCTTCAAATTCGAAGGTTTCAATGGGTTGGAAAATGTGGGAAAGTCCTGCAGAATATACAGACTGTCAGCTGAGGATCAAATCCGGTATTTTCCTTCTTCAAAACGGTGGACTTTACACAGTCTGTTCGTTGTGGAAAATTTCTTGGTTATATCGACAAAACTATGCCAGATATATCAGTTCGTCTTGATTAAAATTATAAATTTAGAGGTAGATGTTCGCTTACCGGCAATTTGTAAGTATTCTTACTTATTTTACTTTTATTAATTATAGGTATCACTGACTCCTTATAATTATGTTTATATAAATAATATATTATTAATCTTTTGAATATTTTATTGATAAGCTTTTCCAAAATCAGTAAGGTTAAATTCACACACCCAATAAAATAATGTAAATTGTAACTCAAAATCGGTTCCATTGGGCGATGCTTGACTCACAACACCATTTTACTGGTTGAGTGCAATGTTGACATATTCTATTATCTTGAATAATCCTTCGTCAATATCATTATTTGTAGGCTATAGGTAGGTGGAAATCCAAAACAAAGGCGAAAGCCAGCCAGTTGCGGATGGAAATGGAAAGGACTGGTGGAGAACCAGTAAAAGCTCCCCCACTTAACCAAGTGGAGGAGAGGTTAATGGCATTGCTGGGATGGAAGTCAGTTATTGGAGATAAAAACCTTGAGTAAGGACTGGTGATTTATATATGCAATACATATCAATCCATTCACAAATCAAATTATTTTGTGGAATTTTTAATTATTATCGCTCACTCGATTAAATAAAGTACTGTAAAAAATCATTTATTTGCAGCCACCCCTGATGCCAACAAATGTAGCCTTATCGTCTAAAACACCTGGGGTAAATACAAATTCTTACATATTGTATTAAAGGTAACATTTAATAACATTTTTAATTTTAGCCCACAACATCTAAAGCCCAGACACCTACCCCACCATGTAAAGCCCTGACTTGTAGCCCTCCGTCAAACACAGAAGTAAGTATACCTATTACATTTGCACCAGGAGTGGATTTTTATCATTTATATTCCCAATTATGGAAATGTTATAATCTGTGGAACCTGTCAGGTCATTATATGTTATATTTCTGTTATAAATATATTTCTACTTAATGAAAGATTTATGTTTGTAATTATACCATACAAACATTGTAAAATTGAATTTGCATATCCCTAAAAATTTCTTTTAATTGAAATTATAAAGATTTTTCATTCGAACCTATAAACTACTAACTGCATTATTCTTTGTATTATGAATGAATTGTGAATAAAGTATATATGACCCAATTAATATATAAGAATTTTATTATTTGCAGCTGTCTGTGCTTGAGTCAGTTGGCCCCGTTCCACCATTAGCTGCTTTGAAAAGAAAAACAATGAGTGATGAGAATACGCTAAAGGTCAGAGAAAAGTTGGGGTGATACATGATAAGTCAAGAAAATTTGTCACCCAAACTAAAACGCATAGTGACTCCATGCAAAGGCTGCAGTCAATAGACAAAAACGTTCAAATAATGGCGACTGCCTTACAAAGCATTAGCCAAAATTTTGGAAGATTTGTGAATTATGCTGTTCAGTAAGGCATTTATCATTATTTGAGTGTTTTTGTTTGTTTACTTTTTTTCATCATTTTCATTGTTTTTACTCTGTGATAATGTTTATTATAGGCATGTGCCAATATTTCGATGTTTTTCAAACCAGAACGGATTATGAATTTTTTCTTCAATACTTATTTGTAGCTTAGTTTTTTTTGTTGTTATAATTAAGATTTATTTATTGTGTTATAGGTAGTTGCCAATATTGGATTGTTTTTCTTAAAACCAGAACTGATATAATTTTTTTACATTTGATATTTATTTGTAGTTTTCTTTTTTATTATAATTAAGATTCATTTATTTTGTTATAGGCAGTTGCCAATATTGGCTTGTGTTCCTTTTAACCAGAACTGATTTTATTCTTTTACGCCTAATATTTATATATATAGTTTTCTTATTTTTGTTATATTTTTCTTTTATTAGAAATTAAATTTTATCAATAACAAAAAGGTTCTTTTTATGTATTACAATAAATATTTAATAAGGTGTAATCAAACAAAAGTATTAAACAAATAATTTTGAATAATACTTCCAAAACACAGAGAGCTTAACTGAGAAGTACAAACTACTTTCCTGGCTATATGCCCCGACGATCATTGAATTTGATAATTTACCGAAAATAACAAAAAAAGAGAATGAGCCATAGTACTTACTCTTTAGTACAACAGTATGCTAATAGGTAGTTAGTAATCAAATAAATCCCTGGTATAGCCTTATTTACCTAGATGAAAATGAATAAGTGATACTAATTAAAACTAATATTTATTATTAAACTTATGAAAAATATGAAACAATTGAAACTGAACCTATAAAAAACCAGATAAATAAACTTATAAGAAATATAAATCAATTAGTTGACGTCTACGTTGCTGACCTAAACCTAATATGTTTGAAGCAACAAAATTGTTGGCATCTCCGTCATCTACATGATCTTCATCATCTCCTTACAGCTCATCTTCTTCCAAAGGGATGTTGCCCTGAATGCACATAATGTGGAGGATTGTGACAGCATTGATGATTTGACCAACTTTAAAAGGTGGATATCTCAAAACACGTTCACGGAGAATACACCTGAAGCGGTTTTTCAAAATACCTGTAAGGTGTAAAGAAACAATAGGTTAATTAGGCTATATGGATATGGTGTTGTCTGACTTACCTATACATCTCTCGAAACAATTCCTAGCTCTGGTTAATGCATTGGTGTATCTACCCTCTGGGGAATCTGGAGCCATGCCTCTTATCGGTGTCATTAGCCATGGTTCTTGTGGATAACCACCATCTCCAATCAACCAGGTATTTCAGTCACCCCTTTCATAATTTTCTTCCAAGTGCCTCCTTATAGCAGAATTCCTCCAAATGGAAGGATCATGATTGGCGCCTCCATAATTTGCATTTACATTTAAAATCAATAAAGAGGTATTGCAAATAATTTGTACATTTTTTGAATAATACCTCTTTCTATTGAAATATAAATGTTCGTCCTCATTAGGCTGTAGAATGGCTACATGGGTGCCATCGATACAGCCTATAGTTCCAGGAAACTCAAAATCTTGCATACATTGGACTTTTTTACTTTCCTTTTCTGCTGGAGTCCTTGGAAATTTTAACCAGCGAGGTGCTATAGCTTCCATAACCATACAAACCTCTGATGTAGCACTACTGAAAGTCTGCTGTGCCATAGAAACATGCATCTCATTTCCAATGCCCCTTTGGTATGACCCATGTGCAAAGAACCGTAGAGCTCCCATAACTCTCGTTGTAATATTTATCTTCGTAGATCGATGTCCATCCTGCATATGAGGAGTCAGTTCTTCAATTAAATTCCGTGTTAGGTCTTTGCTAAGACGAAAATATTGTCTAAACTCTCTTTCGGGAAGTTCAAAGACATTTTTCGGGTATCTTAGATGTCTTCTTTCGATCCTCAGCATTTCTCTTCGATCTTCCTGTTCTGCTTCTCCTATGAAATTTGCTAATACCAAATCCATTTCAGAAATCAAATAAAAAAGTAAACAAACAACGCAACACAGATTATATAACTACTATAAAATATAAAATAAAAATGAACGTACGAACAAAATGAATAATAACTCTAATAATAAGCAAAGACTAAAGACATAGATGAAGGAATTAAAGGATTATGTTTGCTAATACCGTAGGTACCTGGAATCACCAAAAATTCCATATTCAATCATGTTTCACTTTCAAAAATTGTTATTATGGGATTGTTTGAGAATGGGCGAAACATAATCAAGCCATATTTTTGATTATATCAAGTGGGCTACTATCAAAATAGTATCTACTAAAAAATGTCAAAAAAATATTGCTGTATTCTTCGTTTGTGTTGTGGAAGTTGGTTCCAACAAGATGGAGCATCTGTATATCACGTTCGTTGTGTACGTCAGTGGTTAAACAGACATTTTACCGACAGGTGGATAGGACGTGGTGGACCAATTTCGTGGCCTCCTCTATCTCCAGTTCTCACACCTATGGATTTCTCTTTATGGGGATACATCAAGCAACTCGTGTATCAAACGGAACCTACTACCAGAGAAAGAAAGCATTCGTAACGCATTTTCCACAATAACTCCAGCTATGTTGGAAAGAGTAAGATCCTCGTTTTAAAAAGGATAAACTTCTATACTTTTTATAGAATGTCAATGTACATTTATGTAAATGTGAGTGTTCTTATAATGTTGGTTTTCAAAATTGTTAGTTTTTCAAAAATAAAAAAAGTTGGAAAATAAAATACAAGCTTGCATTTTACATAACTAAGATATACTGTTTGTGATGAATAATTATTTCGTAAAGACTACAAACTGCTTTTATATTTATTATTACTATAATGGCATTAGCCTACTTACAGTAAACAATAGTATATTAAGTATCAAGAACGGTAAGGGTTGTTTATCGGTGGACGGCAATGTTTGGAGGGCGTAGCGAAGCCTCCAATTTTGCTGGAGACCGGTATTGCCCTTAACGTTCGAAATGCTTATACCTTTTTTGCGCGATCGTATTGAAATATTCGAATTTCGAATAAAATAATTTAAATTTCTTCGAAATGAACGAAATTATCAAATGTGACATTTATACTTCTCGATCAGTTTAAAATATAATTTATGCCTTAGAAATGTTAAAATTCACAAGATGTTGCATGTAAAAATGTAATACCATTTAATTTGTGTACGTAAAATACTTGTTTTTGACCATTATCATAAAATATCTACGATTTTCCATTAACTCACGCTCTAAGTGTACTACATCGTTTGAAAGTTAATTAATTGTACTAACAAATTGTAAAAAGACTTATAGGGTGATTCATTTAAAAATTTTGAGGTATTGCTTGATTTGCGTTCTGATTCACCCTGTATTAAAGAAGCCACAGATAAAAAAAGTAATTAATACTGAGTACAGCCAATGATATGTGTATTACATTTGAATACAAAGACCTGTTGATTTATTATAATTTACTGTTTCGCAGAGTGTTGAAGAGGAGGTCTTTTTTGCTAATAATTGGCCATATCTTTGTAAAACACCCTTATAATATATTAGAGTGCTATATTTTTGTAACGCTCTCGGTGAGATCTTTCCGATTCTTGAACAAAATATAGTACGTTCCATTTAAAAAAAAAAATTGTGCTGCTACGTGGTTTTGGAACACCCTGTAGAAAGTATTTTCAAAATGTGCCCTCAGTAACTGTATTAGTTCACACAAAATTATAAAGTTCTATCTCTCACCACAACGATGTAATCCTCCGATGTCAGAAGATTGCCCCACCCTGTATATATGTTCCTCTAATGTAGTTTGGTGGAGCCAAATATCGCAAGTGTTGGATAATAGTAGCACCTTCTGGATATTGGTGATGCCATAGCTGGATAATAGTGGTGCCGAAATATATTTGACTTAATATTCGGTAGGCGTGGCTAAACAATATCGACAATTTAATGAGTGGATCTCATGGTAATATTTCGATTAGTACTGCTACTAGTCGCTAGGTTCGGACTAATCGAACTAGTTCTGCCTTTGGTCGTTAAAATCAAACAAACTGCAGTTATCGTACATAATCATCAGGACAAAATGTGCTAATTTTACAAATAATCCATTTTTACCTATGCTATTGATTTTTTTATAACGTTTCGTGAGTTAAGGCTAGGCGATATTATTCTTTCGATTTAAATGTTAAAATCAGCTGTTTCATTCCATTCAATCACGCCAGGTTTTTTGAATATGTTTAATGTTTGATACGCAAACCATTCGCAAACTAATCAAATGTTAATTATAATAAATTATGATTGTCAGGTATTACTATGGTGAACTTGTATTAATAAGTAGCGATAACAGGAAAGTAACCCCCTTATTAATCTTAATCTAATGATATTATTATCAATAATATAATATAAAGAGTGTTTGGTTAATAATTGAAAATATTTTAACTGATGAATGTTGAGCTTCAATAGCTATTTTCGCGGAGCACATCCTGAACGTATTCGGAGGGACTACGCATGCGCAATTAAAATTTGAGTGTTCGTGGAGTGCTTTAGAATGTGTTCAGGATAAAAAATCCCGTGTTCGGAGAATACTTAGATTCAATTTCGAGTATGTTCGGAACGTGCTCGATCAATCCTAGGATGATAGCTGGGATTTTTTGTTCCGAACAGATTAAAACCTCAAAATTATGGATTAGATATAATTTTTTTTAATTTTCACTTTATTATAGGCTTCGTTTTCAAGTTTTATTTTATAAATCAATTTCCTAAAAGGTAAGGTTTTTAGGTATTTATAATCAATTTACATTAATCACTATTATTTTAGATGTGATGATGATTTGGAGGAAGTCATTAGATTAATTGGAGTTCCAAAAAATGAAAGTTTTTTTGAAGAAACTATTCCCCAGTTCAATAATGATCAATTTGAAAAACATTTTAGATTGAGTTTATTTTATTAAGTTTATAATTATTATTTAATTGATTTTTTTTATTCTAGGCACAAGTCGTCTGTGACCATAAAAAGAAAATTAGAGACATTTTCGTTGGCTATCCGGGATCTGTCCATGATAGCCGAGTTTTCAGGACATCTCCATTATACACCTCCTTAGAAGAAAAATGTGGTGGTGGGGATTATTATATAATTGGAGATAGTGGTTACCCCTGTCTAAAGTATTGCTTAACCCCTTTTCAAGACAGGGGTAATTTGAGTCGTCGTCAAAGAAATTATAATGATATTTTATCAAAAAACAGATATTTCATTGAGCATTGTTTTGGGTTGCTTAAACAAAAATTTAGGCAACTATATCACTTGAAAATGCATGATATTAGAAATGCTACCCATTTTATAAGGGCAATATGTGTACTGCACAATTTATCATTAGATAATTATTTAGAATTAGAAGATGGTGCAGTTGCAGTTCAAGATCAAGAAGTTGGAAATGATAATCAAGATGATATAAATGGCAGTATAAGAAGAAATCAAATTATGAATGTTTTACCACTTAGAATATAAAAAATAAAATACTTTTGTTATTTGTTATTATTTATTTTCATAAACACTAGAAAAAAGAACATTGCTAATAAACTTATTAAAAGTAAAAAAAATTAACTAATTTTTAACTTCATTACTACTAACAGTACTAACTAATAAAAATAATACCTAAGTAATCAACAATAAATTTTTTTTACAAATCAGTAACATTCACTATTGATAAATTTTTTTCTATGATCTGCTTAAGAAGTAAATTTTTTTCTTCTAATATGGCATTTTTTCTAATTTTTTCATCTAATTTTTTTTGTTTTATGTCTAAATATTGCTTATAAAAGTCTTTGCGGTCTCTCCTTATTTCAGTTAGAACATCCGCTTTAAATTTTTTTCGTTTTGGTCCCACTTTTTCAACAGCCTTTTCTTTTTCTACGGCCTTTTCTGTTTCAATTGTGTTTTCCTTATCCTTTTTATTTGTTTTATCGATATCTAATACCTCCATCTCTACGTTAACCTTTGGCATTTTAAGAACGGGTTCAGTACCAAGTAGCTCGACTGGATGGACATTTCTTTTTTTACCTAATATTTTTTCCATTACCTACCTCCAAGTATTCAAAATCTTTTCCGCCTCTGCCAGTTTGCTTATTGTGGTCTACATACTTTTTATATTGTCTTTCGAGGTGTTTCCATCCATTTTCGCAATTGGCAGGAGAGATAATTTTTTGCGTCATTAACCTCATCTCTTTGGCAATTTCCTCAAACATCCTCTTCAAACTTTTTATTTTTAAGGTTCCTACTAATTTTCGGTATTTTCCATATAGATCTAACAATGTTAGAGTGGAATTGTGCGTCCATTTAAAGGAATAAGCACTTTCTTGGTCTTGCTGGATTTCTTGGCTCGTGCCGGGTTTTGGACATCGTAAAAATTCGTACAAATCTAAAATAGTTAATTTTATAATCTACAATGTAATTTAAATTAAGAAAAGAATTACCTTCCTGATACATTTTATTTAATCAAATTAACACAAAATGAAAAAAAACTAAATGTCACTTCAAATTATAAATGTCACTTCGCGTTCGCGCTACCTTTAAAATTCGGAATAAGTTTGTAGGCACGCCTGCGCATTAAATAAATCCAGTATGTACTCGGTTTGGGTTCTGGATGTGTTCAGGATTTGCTCCGCGAAAATAGCTATTATTGGGATTTGATCTATTATATTACTTAATTCAATAGAGCTCCTCAGTAAGTTACAGGGTGTAGTTGGTTTTGGTCTGCATAAATTTATCAATTCAATCTAGTAGTATCCTGTCATTGCTGTTAGTTGTTATTGTCATTAATGATTCTGATTGTTGTGAAATTTAAAAATTTGATTAAGTCAAAATGCGCGGCATAACAACTTTATTAATGTTCAAATGTAAGATATAATTTGTATTTATGTGGATGAAAATTAGCTCGCTGGATGAAAAAATAAACGGAATGAGATTCGCGATTTCATTGAACAAACTCTTCATACTAACAAGGCCACTTTTACACGCAAAGGAGTTTTCAACTGGATAAATAGCCTCAGCTGGAATATTGAAAATTCTCAATAATTCCAACAATCATATATTATTATCAACATGAATTTGAGATCAATGTATGGTGCCTTATATTTGGAGAAATTTTCATGGATCTTTTCCAATTACCAGTCAATTTGAGTGGTTTATGGGGCATATGAAAGCATTAGTATACTCACAAGAAGTAAATAATCGTCAGAAACTATGGGAGCAAATAAAACTCCGCCTATGTTATTGCCAATTAGCCCAACATATTTTTTCGAGTTAGAAGATCAATTAATGAAAGAATTGATATCGAACATATCATTTGTTATAAAAGATTATCAAGTTTTATTCATATTATTCGTTGTAGATAAAATATATTTTTTGATATTTTTGTGTTATTTTGAGAATCATTCTTTCATCAAGTTCATAGTCCGATCAAGGGATATTTCAATGTGTTCCGAAATTATAAATCGAATATTTTCCGGTCAAATATTCATTTTTCGTGAGAAATTTCAATCTGAGGCTGCAATTGTTAATTTGAAACAACAACCATGAAAAATATAAATAAACAATAATTGCATCATGTTAAAGGAAATGAGATTGTTTAGAATACAAAATAGTGAAAGAGTAATGATGAGTAATGAGTTATATTATATATATTTTCATTGAAAAATATATAAACATTACTTAATTTCTACTTATTTTTTCTTGACAACGGTAGCTGGAACGCTACCGAAACGTTGAAGTAAAGAATTTAAAAATATTGTGGTTTAATTTCCCAAAAAATTAAAAAAGAATGAATAAACATTATTTGTTGGTGCATTCATACATTTACAGCAATATGCTTTCTTCTCCCTTCCATTTTCAGCGCACCTAATTTTTTTGTATTGATAGTTGATCCGAAAAAGGACCCTGTACTTTTTTATGGAAAGTGGCGACTGAGGAGATAAAAACAATCAATATTAGTCGAAAATAGGTTGTTCATTCGAACTACTACGTTTTTCACGTACCGCACAACACACATATTGCTTTTTTGTGTGAAATATTCCATTTTATTACGTTGTGAGTATTGAATTATATACAGGGCGTTTTCAAATGACACTTACAACGTTTGCATGTAGATACCTTTCCTAAAGTTGGACAAAATAATGTAAGGATTGAGGAGTCCAGCCTATTTATTTTTCCAAATAGTTATGAAAAATTAAATGTTTAAGGGCCGGTTTTACAATAGTGGTATAAACTAAGAGTAAGCCTACTCTCGGTATAAGATGTATTCTAGCGTTTTACAAAGCAGGTATAAGTTTAACCATGGAATAGAATATTCGGAAAGTCTAGAACAAGCTATACCGTCGCTGAGCAGACAGATATGTCGGTTACTCTACGAATAACCTCAAAAAGTGACATGAACGCAGGTTGTTTACACTAGTTTAACATTTGGATTTGAAGGCATGAACTTTTATTTTTATTTGTAGTGAATATACCTATAAATTATGTCTAATAAAGCAAAAAACGAACGCGTTGTAGCAAGCTAGTAGATATTTCTTCCCTGATTTGTTTTTTCTAACCTAAATCTGGCCACAAACTCATCGTCATCTAAGGTTTCGAAGTAATTGATCCTACAATAACGAATTATTAAAAAATTGATAATTTAAAAAAAATTTAAGTAGTTATCTTTCACGTATAGTTTTTGGTTTCCTTCATAGTGGAGCCACATCTTCTTCATCGGAAGATTCAAATATTGGAAGATCGTATAAATCCATTTTAAACTAATAAATAGACTCTCTTACGACAGCAAAAGTTATCAATGATAAGAAATTAGCTGAAATCAACAACACTTTTTGCTTAGTTTCAAGGTTAACGAAGAAAAAAATTAAAAATGTGACAGGACTGACAGGAGATATCAATTTATATGAACTACTTTCACGTTACTCCAAGAATTGCTATACCGGTGTAAAAAAAGCATCGTAAAACCAACTAATTTTATACTAGGTATGAATTCTGGTATAACTTTATTCCCAGAATAACTACACTGTTATTTATACCTCGTATAAATCTCTCTTGTAAAACCGGCCCTTAATATGATAACTTCAAGATGGATGGATTAATTGATTTCCATAGGAATTGGAAATGACGGGCTACATGATAATTTATATCAAGCATTTTTGGATTATTCGGGTATATATCCAGTCAACCATAATGGTCAAGAGGATTATGAATTTTTAAATACATCCAGAACGAGCTGTGAATATCATACACCGCTAGGTGTAACTCATGAAAGTGGAAGTTACAATTAACAAGCTTCTACCAGTGCTAGTAACTTATGTCAATCGCAGTAAAGAGAAATACAATCAGAAATAAAGTATTCGGGTGACCTGATCTATGACCATTTAGCGGCGCTTGTCAATGATGTAGAAGATCGATCTGTTTTTGTATTGCAATCGGCCTACTTATACATTCAATGATTCAAATCACACTCAGACAGAATTTGAGTAGCAAACTCGTTCAAACTTGGGAACCCATTCAAAAAATAAACCCTCTGCGAGTGTAAATGATATACTTTTTACAGATAATTTTTCTGATAATTTTGGTAACATGAGTAAATCTGTTAATGATAATAAGGAAAGCTCTACTATTGGCGAGTATATTTTTTTTGGTCAATACAGTCCAATTTTCCTTCAATAGCAACATGGAACTTCAAATTTACAATAATTTAGGCAATTAAGTTTTCATATTTTGTCTAAGAATTTATTTTGAAATAAAACAATATTTTTAGTGAAAATATATCGAACAAAATGCAAACATTCATTTCAAAAAGCAACACATAATAATCTGAAATATTCAACCTATAACAACATTTAATCACTCTGATTATTTTCTTCATAATTTTACAGAGGGTGTTTTATAAGGAATGGTAAGTACTTTAACTACAGATTCTTGGAAAAGTCATTTGATACTTTTATTTTTTATTTAGTCATTTCTGCTCTCCATCTAACTTCGGCAGAGTGTTTCATTTCATTTTCATCACCTAAGGACATATTTATAAACTAAATTTGATCAAGCTCATTCAATAAAAACGCTTAGGGTACTTTTACATTTAATTATCAATGGACTGATATTCACAGCGTTCTTAGCAGATTCAAATATTATGTAATATAATAAAGCATTATTATTATTTTAAATGAAAATAAATTCTGAATTTGATTATCAGGTCTTAATACAAATATTCCAGGTCCCTAATAATTCGGAGAAATTAACTGTTCAAATCGTTTATATCGTGTATAAAGAATGCACGCCAAGTGAAACACTATACTTTTTCTGCAATCCTGTTTATATCTTAATAATATACTAAAAAACAACAATGTTAGTACAAATTGTCAAGCTAAATAATTAACAAGAAACATAAAACTAGTGGAAATGATAAAAATAGGTTCTATTACAAAACGACGTTTTTTGCAAAGGGTTGTAGAAAAATATTTTCACGAATTGCGAAGATTACTCTGATGAAATATAAAGTAAATTGAATAGATACTGTGTCTAGAAAAAACGGGTTGAATTCAGGATATTAAAAAATCTTACATTTTTTTTTTCAAATTTACAGATTTGAAAAAATTTAGAAATGCCTCTTTGCAAACAAATTAATAATCAATTTTAACTTCAACACTCTGTATATCTATATTAGATAACATTTGACCTAGCGTTATTCAGCAAAATAAATATTAATACTTCGAGGCCCCGAGCTTATGGTTGAAATGTTTACCATTCCTCATAAAACACTGTCCATATTCATCAACAAAATAAGTACAGATAGCCGCCAACAAAAATTTGTGCTGACATGGACGTCCGTAAAAGTTGGTTTATAAAATTTGGTAATTGATCTTATGGAATGTGGCTGGTTATTCTATTATATTATAAATATACAATGACACGATTGATGTAATTTATGACTTGTGTTTCTAATATCGCATCTTGATGTTTTACTGCTTCTTTAGTTTTTCTTGATAGGTTTTCAGATTATATATATTTAACAATTTTGCAATATTAATTTACCATAATCAATTGAATCAGAATTCAATGCAATTGAGTCTCTAGTCACCAACAAAATATTGAAAATTGATTTCGTAAATGAATAAATAAAATTTATTAATCATGTTTCCGATTGTTTACTTATTAACATACAGGGTATACCAATCTTATGTAAGAAATAAATAATCTCTTATATTCGAAACAATATTTTATTGCCTCTACAAAAACTAACAATCTCGTATATTTATTATTCAGCTCGTTTTTATTTCACGTCTTGTTGATAACTAAACTACCTGACCCCTTCACCCTCGTTGTACTTTCCTTTTCTCGATACTCAGCTTGTGTTTGTTTTTATATATTTAAACATTCCTATGTTGTTATTGTTATCTAGCACGTAACGCTCGTTTGAGATTCCTCTGACGGATCTTGCATATAGGGTGGATCCAAATATATCTTACACTCGGCCATCATGTGCTAGAGGTCTGTCCTCAGACCAGTCGCTGCTGAAAATAGCATTATCTGCCCGTGTGCAATTCTCTTTTATCAAATAATGTACGTGTGACAATATCTGTCCTTCGCGATCAACTGATTCATGAGAGCGTCCATGAAGAATAATAGCATTATCTGCCCTTAAAGGATTATTTTATAACAACGAATATCTTAAACGTGACAATATCTGTCCTTCGCGATCAACTGATTCATGAGAACGTCCATAAAGAATAATAGCATCATCTGCCCTTAATGGATTATTAACAACTAATATCTTAAACGTGACAATATCTGTCCTTATGAAATCGAATGTGTGGGTTTCAACTCCCTTTAGCGTATAAGAATTGCTATATGTGACAATATATGTCCGTAGTAATAGCAAAATATGCTCTAACGATAAATGAAGCTTCTTATCATTTGACATTATCTGTCCGTTTCATTTTTGCCTCCATCTAAGTAGTTACTGACAATATCTGTCTTAATATTATACAAAGACGACTACAAACAGGAAAATGAATTAACGTAATAATACAATGTTTTTATTTGACAATATCTGTCCCAATATACGTAGAGACAACTATAAAAATGAAAATATAATAACGTAACAATGCTTTGATTTGACAGTATCTGTCCCAATATACGTAAAGACAACCATAAAAAAGGCAAATATAATAACGTAACAATGCTTTGATTTGACAATATCTGTCCCAATATACGTAGAGACAACTACAAAAAGGAAAATATAATAACGTAACATAATATAACATAGTAACTTGACATTCTATGTCCGTAATAAAGTAAAACGTATCTTTAAATGTTTTTATGACTCTTGGAAAGTAATCCACTTTTTCATGTGGTCGACCGACACCACCGTTTTCGCACGACGATGCCCATCTCGTAAATCTTCTACCTCATATCGATCATTAATTAATTTTTTTGAAACCCGAAAGGGACCTTTAAATTTCGGGTGAAGTTTATGTGAACTTCCTGTTGAAGCTTGACTTGTTATTCTTATCATGACCAATTCGTTTTCATTGAAGATACTGCATTCTTTTCTTTTCTTATCGTAACGTTCTTTCTGCAACTTTTGATCTTTTGTTATATACTTGGAAATATCATTCCTCAGTGCATTAAGATCTAGCCTTTTTAGGTCAATATCTAACTCATTCCAAAGTAATCCTTCTGCATACGCTTCACTACATCCAATTAAAGCTTCCATGGAGGTTGTATTTATACCTTTATTCTTGACTGTGTTTAACGCTATTTGGACCTGTTTTATGTACCTGTCCCACTTCCTTGGGTCCTTTCCAGCTACTGTAGTTGACAATGAACTAACAATAGTCTTATTGCATATGCATTTAATATATGTTTGATTCCATAGTTTTCGCAAAATAATTTAAACGCTCGGGAAGTGAAAGCAGTACCTCTATCACTAATAATCCTGTTGGGTACTCCGAATAAAGTAATCAAATCTTGAAGAATTTTTGTTACTTGACGCGTCTTTTGATTTTTTACTGGCTCGATGATTGTAAATTTCGTGAATGCATCTACAATTACTAGAATGAATTTGTTTTTAACTGAGCTGGTTTCGAAAGGCCCTACATGGTCTATGTGAATGGTATGAAAGGGCACTGGGACTTTCTCAATGGGATGTAGTTTTCCTTGAGCCGTTGATGTTTTGTTCTTGTAGTAAGCACAGTTTAGACAGGCATTCACGTATTTAGTTACAAACTTTCTCATACCTGCAAACCAATAATTAGCTCGAATTCTATGAATTGTTTTTTCCACTCCCATGTGACCGCTATCGTCATGACATAGCCGACATATTTGCATTCGTGCAGGTTTCGGTATAACCCATTTCCTAGATCCTTCTTCAAGTTTTCTATAAATCTTGCCATCTCGTAGCTCGTATTCTTTGAAATATTGTTTACTTTCTCTGTCGTTTCGTTTTGTCTGCAATATTTGTCTTATTCTCGATATCTCTTCATCTTCCAGCTGAGCAGCTAATAATCACCTTCTGTAATGTCAATCTGATAAACTGTAACTCCTTCGGTTGGCAATCTACTGATAGCATCGACGTGTGTCATTTTGTGATTTGGTATGTATTCAACTTCGAATGTAAATTCTTGTATTTCGAGCCACCATCTACCGATACGGGGTAACAAATCTTTTTTTGATAATGTTGTTCTCAAAGCATCACAATCAGTAACGACTTTGAAAGTAATGCCCAATAGATAAACTCTAAAGTGCCTCAGGGAAAAGACTACGGCCATAGTTTCTAGCTCGTAGGAATGATAGTGTCTTTGATCAACGGTGTTCTTTTTACTGAAATAAGCAACTACGTACTGTTTCCCATTATTGTCAAATTGAAATAATATTCCACCTACGCCAATGGAACTAGCATCAGTGTGAAGCTCGGTTCTTAAGTTAGGATTAAATATCGCTAAGATCGGTGAAGCTGTTAGTGCTCTTTTCACATTGATAAACGCTTTTTCTTGAAGTTCTGACCAACTCCATTTCGAGTATTTTTTAGTTAAATTTGTTATAGGTGCCACCATACTTGCATAATTTTTAATAAATTTACGGAAGTATCCTGATAGTCCTAAAAATTCTAACCTGTTTCACATTGTTAGGTCGAGGCATACGTTCTAAAGCCTCTACCTTTCGACGACCTGGCTTTATACCTTTATACCCCAGATATTCAATTTCTGTTTTAAAGAAAGCACATTTGCTTAATTTAAGTGTGAGGTGATGTTGACGAAACCTAATCAATATCCTTTCTAGATTTTCTAACCCTTCTTGAATGGAATGATTATGTCATCCATATATGGAAAAGCAATGGAATTACAGTCTTTTCCCAAGACTTTCGTTATTAAGAATTGAAAAACTGATGGTGCGTTTGAGAGCCCAAAGGGCATGCGCAAAAATTCAAAACGGCCGTCTGGTGTTATAAAAGCCGTTTTTGATATAGAATTTTCGTTCATTGGGACTTGATAATAACCGGAAGCGAGAACAAGGGTTGTAAAGTACTTTTTCCCACCTAGTCGATCTAATTGGTCCTCAATAAGAGGTAGGGGGTATTTAATCTTTACCGTAACACTATTCAAACGGCGGTAGTCAATACACATGCGATAATACCCTGTTCGCTTTTTCACTAACGTAACTGGGCTGGCATATGGCGAATTGGACTCTCTTATTATGTTATGCTGCAGTAATTCTTTTATGATATTGCTTAAAGCTTTTTTCTCAATTTCCGGCATACGGTAGGGGTTCCTAACAATAGGTGTTTCTGAGATACATTTAATTTCCATTGAAACAGTATTAGTTTTGCCCAGGTTTCCTAGAGAACTTGATATACAATCGGAGAAACGCTTCAACAGTATTTCACATGCATTCTTATGTACCACAGGAATGTTACCAAAATTGAGGTGAAACTCCAAATCGACATCAGTTACTTCTACATAATAAGCGCCAACGACAGAATTCAAATCCGGAAGATTTCTAAAATACACAGCATTACCAGATTTAATCATCATAACATGATTCTGATCCAAGAAATCCCTACCAATAATTATATCTTGTGTTAACAAATCATCATTTAGAACTATGGCATCTACAATACAATAAACTTCCATAACTTTTATACCGAGGCGTATCGATATATTGCTTTGTACAGTGGTCCCCATGGAACGGCGCCGGTGACAATCATGGCTCTTCCACTTTATCGTTGAACTTATTTTGTGTCCTATTATTGGTACCGCTGATACCAGGTTTCTCGTGAAACTTCGGAGTAAAAAAATTACGGGTTTCTTGTTTAGAAACATAACCCAGTGTATTCATATAAGCATATAATGCATTAGCGCTAGTGTGCTGAGCTGAACGTACAATGCGAGCGATATGTACGTCCGTAATTCCACCGATAACAGCGTAAATTAAGAATTCATCCGGAATATGTACCTTTAAGGCCCTCAATTTTGAAAGTTTTTTAAAGCAATAATCACCCAATTTCTGTCCTACCCTTGTTTCATAATTAGCCGCGTCTTTTAATAAATTAGCAAATGGAACACACTTACGAAACTGGTCCAGCACACTAGTCTTAATATCCGTCCAACTGGTTTCCATCTGAATGCAATCGTTAAACCATTTTCTTGCATTTCCCCGAAGACGGCTTGAAATTAGTCGAACAACCGAGTGATCGTCCCATTTGTATCGACTCGCCAAAGTATCAACTTTCTGAACCCACTCTTCGGCCGTAATATCATCACGTGTAGGATCAAAAATTGGCACCAAACACTCATCACCAGCGCGTACTTCGCCAACAGTTGTTTTTAATGTCACTTAGTTCTTTTTTTAAACGTTTCACTTCATGTTTTAAGTTTATCGACGATGACCCACTACTGCTCGAACTCGCGGAAGAACTTGAGGTAGTAGTTGAACTCGAACTACTACTACTTTGTCGGCGGCGACGTTTTTCCTCACGTTCACGATTACGACTTTTCAGTTTTCCCATTTTTATCAATACTATTTCAAAAAGATGAGAATTAAAAAAAATGTTCACAATCCCACCGCTGCTTGTAAGAAATAAATAAGATCTTATATTCGAAACTATATTTTATTGCCTCTACAAAAACTAACAATCTCGTATATTTATTATTCAGCTCGTTTCTATTTCACGTCTTGTTGATAACTAAACTACCTGACCCCTTCACCCTCGTTGTTCTTTCCTTTTCTCGATACTCAGCTTGTGTTTGTTTTTATATATTTAAACATTCCTATGTTGTTATTGTTATCTAGCACGTAACGCTCGTTTGAGATTCCTCTGACGGATTTTGCATATAGGGTGGATCCAAATATATCTTACACTTATGACAAACTTCGGTATATGGGTTACAAAAATAGTAGATGTGTTGAAGGTCCATATTTTGAAATTATATCGAACTATACAGAGTGCTGCATAACTCCGTTATAAACCAAACATATTATTTTTCAAATGGGAACCCCTGTATATTATACCGAATTCCGATTGGTTACGTTTTTTTGGAGCTTTTGATATAAGGTTTAGCCTCGTTTAGTCCTTCAAAAGATATGGACACGTTTATGTGAAAATCGTAGGTAAATCAGCTTGTTGTACGTTGAAGAAAAATAATGTATTTTGCCTAACAGAGTTTAGTAACATGATGCAATATCTCCGTATCCTATTTAATTTCAATTATATTACTTCTTGTATACAGGGTGAACGGAAACTAGAACCTGTCATTTTCATTCATATTTCAAATGGAGCACCCTGTATTTTATAGCAAAAATAGAATCTTCGATTATGTAACTTTAATTTTTGTCGAGCATTCCCTATACCCAAAGTTTATAAAAACACAGTTATTTTGTAATATTTATTGTAAAATATAACTACTCACCTATTATGTGAAAGCATTAAACATTAAACGTTATATGTAACAAAAAATCCTAATTAATAATAAATTTTAATGAACAATTTATTCTAAACAAAACTAGCCACCAATAGTATAATCCCAACCGTAATATTAAACTAAAGGTACAAAATGTTCACCGTTAATATCAATGCAATGCTGTACAGTACTACAGTAGGTAGGTACCTGAATGTTTGTTAGTTTATACTTTTATTCTCTCTTCAAATTCGAAGGTTTCAATGGGTTGGAAAATGTGGGAAAGGCCTGCAGAATAAACAGACTGTCAGCTGAGGATCAAATCCGGTATTTTCCTTCTTTAAAACTGTGGACTTTACACAGTCTGTTCGTTGTGGAAAATTTCTTAGTTATATCGACAAAACTATGCCAGATATATCAGTTCGTTTTGATTAAAATTATAAATTCAGAGGTAGATGTTCGCTTACCGGCACTTTGTAAGTATTCTTACTTATTTTACTTTTATTAATTATATCACTGACTCCTTATAATTATGTTTATATAAATAATTTATTATTAATCTTTTGAATATTTTATATAATTTTTATTAAGATTTTTACTTTAAATTTCAATTCAAATTTTTCTAGGTCTTTCTCCTTCGGAGAAATTTATGCAAGTTGTTGATTTTTTTATTTGTTTTCTAAACTAACTTTCTTTTGTTTTATTTCAATCAATGAAATTAATTTTAAAAGTTTGTTACTAAATTGATATTTCCAATCTTTGAAAATATTGTAAGTTTATTCAAATGAAATTATGTTTTAGTTTCTATACGGTGTTTTTTTCATTTTTATGTTATTGTTTTTATCATTGCAGTGGTCAAAAATTTTAATTTATATCTTTTATAACCTTAAAATTTAGGTTGGTATTTTACACAATTTGCTTGAAGTTGGTACTCTTGTTTTTATCTGCCAATTTATAGCTTAAATTCTTCGATTATACAGGGTTTATTAAAATTGATTAATAATTGAGAATATAGTGTTTGCCAAAACTTATTATAAAAAATGTTATTTATTTTTATTAATATTATCAGTCTTGCATGTTTTAATTTGACTTATTTATTACTTTAATGTGTGGATATGATTCTTCTCTTTGATCAGAATATTTATCCTTTGGTTAGTTAAAGAAAACAGCTTATTTTAATAGCTTTTTCTATTGATTTTATTTATCGTGACAATACAAAATTAGTGGACTGTATTTTGATGGTTACCCCTTTTTGATTTAGGCATATTTGAGGGATATAGAAACTCTCGAAGAGATGGGCATAAGGGGAAATTGTTTAGAACTTCTACGGAGTTATCTAAGCAATAGAACCCAAGTGGTAAAATTAGAGACAGAACTAAGTGATGGAAAAAACATTGAATATGGAATACCTCAAGGCACAGTAATGTGACCAATACTTTTTAACCTATATGTTAATAAAATATTTTCTTTAGAGAATGCAGGTGAGATCATTGGCTACGCCGACGACACAGCTGTATTTTTCGAAGCAAATACATGGCAATAATTAAAAAATCTAGCAGAAGCCGGCTTCCGCAATTTAAAAAATTGG
>CAJUYH010003177.1:0-16511 GCA_910591685.1 Galerucella tenella | reverse complement strand
AAATTACTCTAAATTATTTACTTTAAATTATATATTTTATACTGATTCTACCTCTAAATAAAGCAATATTATTATTATTATTATTATAACGATACGGATTAGTTGAGAAATAAAAGTGTTACACCCACGGTAGGTCAAATTGCTACACTTATAGCGTATCGGAAGAATCGATATAGCGGTTAAAATCACTTAAACACATTAAAAAAATGGGTTAATTAGCCGCTTTGCGGAAATGACCAGAAAACAGCTCGAAATGGTTCAGATGGATGCGATGCTAATTGAAAGTTAGGTTAGGTTAGATTAGGTTAGGTACCTTGTCTTTGTCAATTTGTCCTCCAGATTTCATTAAAAAATTGCTGCACAATGCTTCTTGTGATATGGATTCAACTGGGTAAACTGGAAGGCTTGACATCCATTTGATTTAATGTAGCGTTTTAATGCTCCCATAGTATCAAAAAAGTCATTTTCGAAGTTGTACCTAAATTGATAATGCTCTTCTAGTTCAGAATCTGTACATTTTTCCTCTATATCCAACTGGATTGTTTGAAAATTTTCTAATAAATTTTTATATGTATCAAGTCTGAACTCAACGTCAGATACGTCTGGTTTGCTATTATCTATAGAGATTTGAAACGTTCTTAGATTCTCTAAACTTTGCTCTAGAAATTCTCTGTTTCGAATCAATTTTTTGAGTGTCATGATATCAAAAAATGAATAGAAATATGCCCACTTTTAATAGTGTATGAGGAACTTTTTATAGTTGAAATTGTGATCGTGGGTATATTGATATTACATATCTACTTGTCAATAGTTTTAATTGAAAGTACGGTTGAAAATAGGTTCCTCCTGCAACATTTGGAAATCAAATAGTCATTACCTTCATTATACAACTTGCTTCCTCCTCTATCGTTGAAACCAATAATGGGCGACTGTACTGCTGGAATGGCGTTGATACACGATTTCAAGTATCCGGTGTGAAGGACTAAAATTTGATGTATAATTAATTGTTTACTTGGAATAGACTTGTTCTTATTAAATTGAGAAATTGATTGATCTACAATAGTTTATTGAATTTTTATGGACATTACATTCACTTATGACATAATATATTTTTGTTGTTTTGACAACATTGAAACATTGCCGGTTTTAATTAAATTCATTAAAAATAAATAACTAAGATTGAAAATAGAAAATTAAACATAGCCCCCACCTTGGAGTATATATACATACATACATATACACACATACACATATACATACATATACACACATACACATATACATACATATACACATATACACACATAGATACATACACATGCCAATTAAATCTATGAAACAATTACAATGTAGTACTTTGAAAGTATTTCTTAAAGTGTATTAAAGAACATAAAATAAATAAGGAAGCATGAAACGAAAAAAAAATATATATATAAAAACAATGTAGTGTTATGCTTCGGCTATGCGTTATTATTTGTAATTATGTTTGGACAATATCCCTATTCAGGTCAAGCATATACCTCTTGAAAATTCTCTTCATAAGGTTAACATTGTTTATTGTACGTATATACATCTTGTACACTTCAGGTAAGTAGTTGAATATTCTACTGCTAAGGTAGTTATATGTGTGCTGTCCAATGTCTTTTTTTGTTATAGTGACTTGTACGTTACCCTTAGATTTATTTCTGGTGTTATAATTATGTTCAAAATGTTTAAGGATATTTTTATTTTTGTAAATGAATAGTATAATGTTATACATGTATAATTGTCGTACATCAAGTACTAGTGAATCTCTGGATAAATAGTTCGACGGATAATCTCTTTTTTTGTAGTACATTATTTTGAGTATTTTCTTCTGCAATATTTCCATTTTTTTAGGTGAGTATCAAGTAAACCACCCCAACTGAGGATGGCATATTGCAGTCGAGATTGTACTAAAGCATCGAGCAGATCGACCAGAAATCATTAAGATAAATAGTGCCCCATCCACACCTACACAACCCCTCCTACGTGAAGTATTCGAGGAACAAACGACGAAAGTTGTGGAAGAAACGGTCAAACCAAACACTTGGAGCCCAAAAAGCAACGGAATTCTTGGAGCCAACAAGAAACAACTCCAGAAACAAACGACCAACCAAATCAACGAGAAAGTGAAGACAAGATCAACAAGTGAAAAAGAAAAGAAGAAATTCCCATACTAATCTACAAGGAACCCAAACGCGTCTATAAGGATAACATTTAACTAGAATTCTATTTATGTATTATCATTAAACTAAAAATTTTCAAATAACCAGGTGAGTCAAATTACAGAATGGATCCTTATATACGGGACTTCATTATAACTAAATTAGATTCATTCTCCTTGAGTACTGATAAAGAAGTTGAAAAAGTTCTAGAAATCAATAATCCATATGATAATTTTAAAATTATACACAATAACATACGCAGTCTATCAAATAACCTTGATGAATTTCTGATCACTCTGGATGAATTAGATGAATTCTTCGACTGTATTGTTTTCACAGAAACCCGTATCATTCCTGATATCACAATTTTCAACATTCCTGGGTACAAAACAATCTATAATTCTGGACATTTAAATCAAAACGACGGGGTCGTAATGTTTGTTAGATCAGAGGCCTACGTGTCTCACACCACAATCAGTCTGAACGGTAGTTTTCTTCTGAGAGCCAAAATGACTGTGCATGACTCCATTTTCATAGTAAATGGCATTTATAGATCACCAGCTACAGACATTGGTCCCTTTGTCGAACGATTGAATACTATTTTGAGTAAGGAAGATGAAACATTCCACTATAATATAGTTATTGGTGATATGAATATTGATTTGTTAAATACTTCTTGTGATACTGAATATTACCTGGATACCATGGGCGAAAACGGATATATATCTGCGATAAACACGAGAACAAAAAAATTCTCGCACATGTTTAGATCATATATTTATAAAATCAAAGTATTATAACTACGACACAATCTTACCAATTACGTTCGAAACATCCATTACAGACCATTACACAATTTTGGCCCAAATAGTTCTTAAAAATAGTAAGAGTGTTGAAAAAATAGGATACGATACTACAAACAAGTAAATGAAAAAAGGTTCGTAGATTACATAAAAAAAGTAAATTGGGATGCCATCTATCAATATGATAATCTTGACTCCGCCACAAATGAACTAATTAAAATTATAAAAACTAACTTAGATAAATGTACGAGTATTATAAAAATCAACAGCAAACAGAGAAAACGGAAAAAGTGGATGACTAAATTACTCATCAATTCTGTGGATAAAAAAAATTGTATGTACCATAGATTGAAAAATAACCCGAATAATATCGCCCTTTCTGAAGAGTATAGCACATATAAAAAAAATCTAAACAAAATCATAAAAATTGCCAAAACTTCATACTATAGAGAACGTCTAGAAGCAGGAAGAAGCGACTCTAAGAAACTTTTTCAGACTGTGAATGAAGTACTGACTAGCGAAGAACCTTCACCAATAAAATCAATCATAACAAACAATAATGAACAAATCAGTGAGAGTATCGAGATGGCGAACAAATTTAACGAATACTTTATATCAGTAGGTGAAAAACTAGCAGAAAATATACACAGAAAACTAGATTATACGGAAAGGAAAAGTTTATGTGACCACTCAATCTTCTTAAACCCTGCAAACGAAACTGAATTGATAGAAATAATATCACAACTGAAAAATAAAAAAGCCCCTAGCATTGATAATGTCAAAGCAGAGACTCTCAAACTTATTTCTAGCTATATAACAAAACCACTTACCTATATAGTCAATAAATCACTGGAACAGGGATATTTTCCCACAGCATTAAAAGAGGCCGTGGTGGCACCAATTCATAAAAGTGGAATAAAGACTGATGTCTCAAATTATAGACCTATCACCTTGATAACATGCCTTGCTAAAGTATTAAAGAAGGTTATTCAGAAGAGGTTGAATAAATTCCTCGAAAAGTACAATCTAATATCAAAATCTCAGTATGGATTTAGAGAAAACATGTCTACTCAAGACCCGATTAAAATATTGACACAAAATATATATCAATGTTTAGATGAGTCTAAGCCATCAATTGGTGTCTTCATAGACTTGAGAAAAGCCTTTGATACAGTGAACCACTCTATATTACTCAAAATTCTAGAAGATTTGGGGATAAGAGGCATACCACATCAACTTTTCAGTAGCTATCTACTAAATAGGCGACAAAGAGTGAAAATTAATGATCGTGTGAGTGAGGAAAAAATAATTTCATGTGGTGTACCCCAAGGAACGATCCTTGGACCAATATTATTCAATATTTACCTCAATAATCTATTCCTATTGAATACCCACTAAAAAATTATCAGCTTTGCGGATGACACAGTCATGTTCTGCAAGGACGATGACTGGTTCAATCTGAAACTTAAGCTAGAATATGACCTGAGAAAAATAAAGGAATGGTTCGACTATAGATTACTACTAATCAATTTCGATAAAACGTACTACTTACCTTTCAGTAGCTATGATGTTTCCCTTCCAGAATATGACATAGCGATATCCGACATAACTTTCATAAGACCTGTCAACAAAATAAAATACCTCGGCATAATTCTGGATAAGAATCTAAAATGGGAACAACATGTGCTACATCTCGTTAAAAAATTGCGTTGCATTCTGTACAAATTCAAAAAGATAATAGGCATACTAAACCATAACCAAAAAATAGTTTCGTACAAAAGTTTGGTAGAAACACACTTGAACTACGGCATAATCGGTTGGGGAGGAGTCTCTAAAACACATTTGCATTCTCTTGAAGTCATTCAAAGACGCTTTTTAAGATGTATTCTACAAAAATCATACGAATATCCTAGCAACCTCCTCTACTCGGAAACAGCAATATTCGACCCAAGGCAACTATTTTTCATAAATATAACTACGGTTCAATATAAACACAAAAATGAATTGATGACCTACAACCATAACCATAATACCCACCACAAAAAAAGTATTCAAATACCAGTCATGCACAAGTCAGTCGGTCAAAGGAGTTACCATTTTCTAGGCCCGAAACTTTTCAGGGATCTGCCAGAAGCACTAAAATGTCAACCAAACCTTAGAAAGTTTAAGAATAGACTCAAACTGTATGTCCAACATACTTCCCGTAAAGAAATATACGATATAATTGAAAATTAAATGCAACAATTATCCTTGCGATTATCATACAGAGCTCACCTCTAGTCATAATCATCTCAAACTACATAACTTTTCCGCTATTCCAAATTCTTTCAATTCTTGAGTTTTATCCGGTGACAGTTATATACTCTGATGTATTTTTTGTCTTTTCATATTGTGTTATACCATGTTACTTGAAATATTTTACATTTTTTATACCTATATATTTTATATTTTTTATACTTACATATTTTATTTTGTATATATTCAATCTTTAAATGTCTCGTACATAGTACATAATTACTGATTCACCTATATGCATTCTCACACACAAGCACAGTGTTCTGCTTTGTAAGTATACTTTCAATTTGAATTATATTTATATAGATAATCCTTAACGATGTATATTATTATATTATTATTATCCCTATACTACTTATCTCTCATACTCATACACATTGCTCTTATACTATGTCTTATTTAGTTGTATCTCTTCTCTATCTTATTTTATATTGTATAAACCTCATATAGAATTAAATTACCTATCACGCACAAGCTGTATCTACATCAGCTTCTGTGATTATTTCTGTTTATTCATAAAATATTGGTACGCATTGTAAAAAAATTTTTTTTTCCATTATTACTGAATAAACATTATTATTATTATTAGAATTATTATAGTATATGGTTTTAAGGTGGGTTGCGTCTAGAATAGATCTTAAATATTTGAATTTATATAACATATATCTGAGTGTTTTCGAGACATGACTAATATGTATATCCCATCGTAGATGGGGATCTATGATCACACCCAGATACTTGATATGGCTTGCTCCAGTGATTTTCATGATTTTTCCGTGGTTGGTAATTAGCAATTCGTCGAAATTTGGCAAACGGTTTTCATAGCTTGCGAATGGCAAGAAGTGTGTTTTCTCGAAATTAGTTGTTAGTGATTTGTGATAAAACTAATCTTTAAGTATGTTAATTTGATCCTCCACTTTTATTTTCAGGCTTTCCCAGTCTTCGGCTGTAAATAGTATGGCCGTGTCATCAGCGAAACTAATGATGGAACCATCGCAAGTCAGGGTGAATAGACTGTTTATGTATATGGAGAATAATAGAGGACCAATTACAGTACCTTGCGGTATGCCATAACTTATTTCTGCGTCTGAGCTGAGAACATAATTGATTTTTACAGCCTGCTTTCTGCCATTCAAGTAGCTTTTTGATAGTTTTTGTGTATTACCTCTCATACCTGAGTAACTTAGGGTTAGTTCAGAATGAACATGGACATTGGTTGATAATGGCTTTGAGGACGGAAACTATGTTTTACCTGGAACCCATGGAAAAAGTTTCATCTTTTTTCGATATTAAAACTCAAGAAACAATAAGTGAAACACGCACATCAAATGAAGAAAATAAGCAGCAAGAAGAAGAGGGAAGGTGTACTTGGAACAGAGGGGATATTTTGAGACTTATTGATTTGTACAAGAAATATGAGCCATCTTTCAAGATCTCCACAATCAAGAATGATAAAGTGTGGCAAAGAATTGCGTCAGAATTAGGTTCGCACACCATGGAGCAGTGCAGAAACAAGTTTAAATATTTAAAAGCAAAATATGTAGAAAAAAAAAGATGATATGAGTAGTAAAGCCACAGGCAGTAAAAGTGAAAAATTTGGATATTTTGAACAATTCAATGAAATTTTTGCTGAAGATCCCAATATTGAGCCGATAGCTGTTGCAGGTTCATCGAGGGAAAAAGACAATATACCAATTATTAATTTCAAGCACACGATGTGCTGCTCCTTCAGGAACATGCGAAAATGCAACAACAAATCAGGATGAAGTCCGTGCCAAAAAACGAAAAAGAAGTTTATTAGAAAAACAACTGTATGATTACGGGAAAAGACTCGAACAAAGAGTGCAGGCACCAAGAATGTTTGCAAAAACAAGAAGTTTTAGCTGTATTTCGTAAGATAGCTAGTAGTTTTGAAAAATATGTCAACAATAATAATTCCATTTAAATGAATCATCTTCCTCAAAAAAAAGTTTTCAGTTGATCTCAGCACGAGATTATTGTTAATGCTTGTTTTAATTCTGATCTAGTTTTTATTGTGATATGATTTTTTGTTCCAGTATTTGTATTTTTTGTTTTTCTTTTGGAAATATCTTTTTTATTTTCATTAAAGATTTTTTCATACTCTTTCAAAGAACATGAACAATAATAATAAAAAAAAATTGAACAACAGAGTGGTGACATATATTACGATCTGAACAAACACATGCACAAAAATGATGAGTACCTTATAACTTTTCAAACACATGCACAAAAATGATGAGTACCTTATAACTTTTCAAAACATAATTGATTTATTTTTATAAATAATAATAATTTTCTATGGAATATGGGTTTCAAAGTTGGGCATATAAAATAAACTAGTGATATCAATTTGCAAAAACATGATACAATGGCAACTATCTCCTATTTCTATATATTTTTCTAGCAATGGCATCTCTTAAATGTATGCTTTCATTTCTGGTTATGTGTGGAGCTATTTGTATGTTCTGATTTTGATCTTGCTCCATTTCTTCCCAAACGAACTGTCTTCCCTCTTGCTCAAACTGTTGTTGCAAGTCATCGACTTGCTGTAGACAAATGTTGTGAATTACACAACATGCAATAATTGTAGCTGGAATTAAATCTGACTTGATCCTGGAGAAGGTTACCTCTATCAATACATGGACGAATACACCATGCCAAGATCGGATAAGCTTTATCTCCTATTATGAACTCATTCTCTCCAAAATACCTGTGAGGATCTTCCATTACTGATTCATAGAAATTGGATTTTTTGAAAATCCTTATGTCACTCACTGAACTTGGATATCCAGTAAAACAATCAGTGACTTTTTGGTCTGCATCACATATAGCTTGTAATGTGATGCCATGGAAACACTTTCTGTTTATGTACACTTGGGGATTATCAGTAGGTGCTAAAAAAGCCACAGTGTACTCAGAAGTTGCTTCCTGGCATCAATCGTAGGCCTTCCTAATATATTATTACTTTCCAAATCAGGTTGTAAGGTTTGTATTAGCAATTCGGAAGCCTGTCTTGAAACTCTGAAATGCCTTTGAAACTCCACATTTGTGGTATTAGAAATGCAACGTTCAACATTTTGTTTGACCCTTACTGGTTTTCTACGTTCAGCACCAACTCGCCTAATGGCACGTGGAAATAATAATTCTACAATTTCTTGGTTTTCGTCTTAATCATCACTCTCTTTATTATTAAAAAATATTTGTCCAAACGTCTTCATTGCTTCCTCCATAGCAAACAAAGGTACAATTGCCATTGCTATTTGCTATCGCTTTTATCAATTATATCTTATAACATTCGAATTTTCGAACCAATGTGAATGTGACACTTCGTTAATTCGTTGTGTGCATGACACGTCCATAACGCCCTGCTTCCAAGTAGGATGAAAAGTTGTCACCCGGCTGACATTTCTGAACGACTCCGGCGAAGAACTTTAGATCTGACGCCACACTTCGCCCCGTGTTTCTGAACGAAATTTCAATGCACGGACGCGCCGTGCGAAGTTTCTAAACGCACCCCTGATTGTTCATTTTCTGGATCTATCAACAAGTGCAAACTTCTCAACTCGCAAAAATTAACAGAACCAGCAGACGATGTCGAAATTTCTGAAAGCTTCAGAAAATTTTTGTTACAGTTTTCCGCAGGTGTCGGTAATTTTTGCCCGATATGTAGTAAATTTGGGAACAAGGAGGGCTTGAAATGGTTAGCTTGTGATATATGAGATAGATGGGTACACTTAACCTGTAATGCCGACGAGCTGGATGAAAAAAATGAATCATACGATTTTTTATATTATTGTTCTTTATGTGTGAGAAATTTTGGAATCAAATCCTACTGGAAATCTAGGGATGTTCCTGTACCACTGAATGAAACGGATGCCACCAACTTTTCAATTCATGATAATGATCTCATCACAGTTCCGAGATATTATGTCAATAATAAATATCTTGGTGATTATATTGTTGCCAAATACGATCGTGGATATAAATATCCAGCGCTAACTATAGAGGACTTTTCAACTGTGTCTCCTAGGGAAGTCATTTCGAATACAGCCTTATTCACATGTACGAATTTGATGTATCATGATAGGCAAGAACAAAACAAAACTATGAAAATTTGGTCAGTGTATCCGTCAGAAATGGTAATTTATCGCCCAGATGGTTTTCACGAGGATTATTCCAAAAATAATTTTTTCAGCGTTATATATGAAAAAATCAATATAATCCCTCTTCTTTATCATTATACATTGATAATTGCCGACTTTCGGGAGAAAGAGTTCACATACATCGATCCTAACCATTTCAAAACGAGTAGTATAATTAATAGACTGAACGAATTTTTCCAATTACTAAATACATTTAGAAAGAATAATGCTGCAACAATGATGGGCTTCGGAGTGGAAAATGTAATTCATCCATTACAATCTGATGGTTATAACTGCGGTTCCTTCGTTATTTATTCCATAAGCTGTATATTGAATGGAGAAAACTTCCAGCATACCTCCGATCCAAATAAATGTAGAGAGGATCTACAGCAATATTCAGTCTCTAAATCAGAGAACATGAAAGAGCTATGTTTGTCTTGTGGGAGAAATGTGGTAAATGTTGAAAACGATTGCTATAAATGCTCTTCCTGTCTCAGATTCATGGAGGAGGGTTGAATTTCATCAAAATTAAACTCTTTATGTCCACTCTGCCAATACTATTGAAAAATGAATAATGGGGTTTCATAAATCATCTAGCATTCAATGCGAAACCTTCACTTTTTAAATGTTTCTCAGTAAATTTCGTCTTCCCAAACCGTTGGGAACATTTCAAAAAAAAATATTTACTGGTAGTGACAGTTATTTTTCCAGAAAACTAACTTTTGTGAAAACCTGCTATTTCGCCCATCGAATGTTGACATTTTGTTGATACTTTCCTGTTAATATCATTCCCCAAACCGTTGGGAGCATTTCGAAAAAAATATTTTCTGGTAGTGACTGGTAGTAATATTTTCATCAAACCAACTTTTGTAACAACCTGCTATTTTGCACATCGAAAGTTTAGATTTTGTAGATACTTCCTGTGAAGGACCCTGCGCTTTTTTCCTGACGAAGTGGCGTTCTGTATAATGTTATGAATATTGGATATGATGTTGTACTCGTCTTTCCGATATACGGGGTATTGAAGTTGAAAAATCCTTGTTTTTCGTGACCACGTAATTTCATTATTGGCAAATAAATTTGCATTTTCAATTGATAGTACCATTTATATGTTCTAGTTTATCGTAAACTTACACATAAATAGTTCAAAATGTAACATATACAGGGTGGGACTCAATAATACAAAGACGAGTTCTTGGAATTCTAGGAAATTCTTATATTGAATGAAAACAAGGTCAGAAATGAAAAGTTACTTAATATTCAATGTTCTGGCATCAAATATACTAATTCTAGAGGTATTCCACTCAGGGCGATTCTTAATGCAGCCTAAAATTAGTTTTTTCCTATAAGGAATAAAAAAGTTACACCATGTATTTCAATATCGGTTTTTGATGTTGAATACGTATTGGTTACCTAGATATTAGTACTTTTCCTGAAATACATGGTGATTTGCACATACATTTTGTTGTTAAACCGACAAAAATTAGAGAAAGTACCCAAACAGCACAAAGACGTCCTCAAGATGTCTTCGGGACGTCCGTTAATTATATAACGACGTCCCAGGTACGTCCGACTTAGGTCGTAGACGTCCCCAGGCCGTCCTCAGGACAGCTTTTGTTAACAATCGAGGATTCCCTAGGACTTCCGATATTGGTACAAAAAAAAACCTTTTCAGGACCTTTTTAGAAACAATATATGACTTTCCAAGGAACGATGAAGAATCTTTCTGTTCCCTATGTGGGACTTTTTCAGTACCAATAGAGGACCTTTCCAGGATCAATAAAGGACCTTTCCAGGACCAATAAAGGACCTTTTCAGTGCCAATAAAGGACCTTTCCAGGACCAATAAAGGACCTTTTCAGGACCAATACTAGACCCTTTCTAGAATCTATAGGGTATGACTTTATAATCAGGAAAATAAAATATTAAGTTTAAAAAAATTTATATTTTAATCGCACATTATGTACATAGGTACATACAATTATCTTAAATTAACATATTAAAATTTTTTATTTGTTGCTCTTTCCCGTTCAGTGGATCTTTTTAGCCAAGATTTCATAGATTTTTCGGTTTCAACCTCATTCATTGCCAGTTTAGCTTTACTAGCTGCAATTAAAAAAAAGTAAGGATATTTAAAGGCATTTACAACCGGAAGACGGTTTACAGTGTAACTGATTTGAAGTCTGTATTTCTTAGTATATTGAGATTTATATTTACTTACTTTTTATAGCATTTGATAATAAGTGCTTATTAAAAGCAAGCTTCCCATTTCTGCCATAGTAGCTGTATTTTTTCGCTGCTTCATTGGAAATCATTACTGATAAAGCTCTCTTTACAAAATTATAATTATTAGTGCCACCCATTTTGTATAGTTCATTAACCTAAAAAAAAAAAATAATTGACTGAATATTTTATGTACTAAAATGTCAGTTTAGGAATATGACAATTTAATTTTACTTACAGTTAAATTGAAATTTTCTGGAGTAGCTAATAATGATTGCAGTAATTCCATTTCTTCATTACTGCAAATGGGAAATTTTATTTCTGGGAATTTTGTTTGAATAGTTACATCCTCACTAGATGAGAGTTACCTTCTATTATTAATTTCTTTGAGGATATCTGTGGTTATTACACGTATCACATTGGTCTGGTTTAAAATATTTCCTAGGATTCTAGTATCTAAAAAATTATAATTGGTAATAACAAATCTCATAATATAATTTGAAAAAAAATATTTTTAACACAATTTTTAGGAAATCAGAGAAAAATAAGAACTCTTTCCCCAGAAATGACTACTTTTTTGTGAGTCATTTTACAAAGAGAGAAATAGTATATTTTTCAATCTAACATCTAAATAAAAAAGCGAATATAGATGTTTTCCACTACTAGCCTCTAAACCTAACTTTATTGACTTTTGTTGAGGTAGTAAAGTTCATTATTAACCAAGGTAGAAAAAGTACTGACCTTTGTGTTTTACATTTGACAGAAGCATGGATGATTTGTTTTTAAAGAAAATTTTGAAATTCATATTCAATCTTTATTAGTTTTAAAAACTAATATTGAAAAAAATAAAATGCCAGTAGTGAAAAAAGCCACGGTAGAAAAGTGTATTATGTCTCGGACCAATTAAAGACCTCGACAATAATACCCACCTCACTTTTCTACGTTGACGCATAATTACTATTACATGTCTCACCTTTAGATTTATTGCAGCAGATTTGGCATACATTTTGACACACCATTATGGTAGCACTTTCCCTACTGGGTGGATCTTCCCTACTTTTAGGATTTTCCCTGCCTGGGAGATTTTCTCTGCTTGGAAGATTTTCCCTACATGGAGGATTTTCCTTATGTATAGGATCTGAAATATGAAGATAAAAATATATGAATATCAATAAAAAAATGGTAATAATATGAGGAAAATCCTGTTTGTGATGAAAACCCATACAAAATATAAAAATGTACTTATTGTTCTCACTTTTGAATATTGACGTTGAAGTTGATGGTATTGTTGGAGGAGACTCTATAGATTCTGGTTCATCAGAAAAATTGGTATTTTTTCTTTTTGGAGTGGAAATGGGGCTTTGATCAGATGATGATGAAGTACTCAGGACTTTTTGAATTCGCCTCCTTTTCCCATCCAAATTTTCTATTTCAGAAGCTAAATCACTCGTTTCTTCGGCTAATATTGTTTTTTTTTCTTGCAAATGCATAATCATCTGGAATTAAATATTTATGTATATATAAAAAATAAAGTGGGTTGGCTTAAAACAAAGTGGTATTGTTTTTCATAAAAAAATCGTTTACTTCCTTTAGTCATATATATTTTTTAATGAAACATGCACCAATACAGTATTATTATTCAAAGTCAGCATGTCTGGTTCTGTACATGGTAATTTAGGATGATTATTTCCTAACCGTAATCAAAGTATGTCTGAATAAATCTATATTGTTGTATACTTACCAAATGTAGCATTTCGAAAAATTTTCACTCTATGTAATGGCCAACACGTGTTCACAGGTTCATTTTTTCTTATGGCATTCATTAATTTTGGTTGGGGCATAACTGGCCAGTGTGAACTGTCCCCCACGATCCATGATGTTGGAACTACCTCAACTGAATTGTCATCAAACTGAACCACTGTCCAAGAAGACATTTCTCCCAAAATATATAAAATGAAAAAAAATATATACACATCTCGTACAATTACAGTATACTGAACAAAAAATTATTTCATTATGAAAAATATTTCCTATACCTATTATTAAATTACAAAAATTAAAACTTAATTAAAAAATAATTTCTTTCAATACAAATTCTTTACAGAACCTAACATTAAATATGTAGCAAAGGAAATATAATGAAATGATCCTCTTGTTTGAGCTTCATACATTTATTAACAATTTAATCAATACTGAAGCATTCATCAGAATCCATTTCTTTGGATGCCAAATATATACCAAAAATTGATGAAGAACAAGGTTTAGTATAGAAATTTGACAGTGATAAAAATTTGTTACCAATCAATAAACACTTATTATTTTTCTGTTTCAGGATATTTTTTATTAGTATTATGCTACCATCAGCAAGCGTAACACAATTTTCAGGTTCATTTATTCCCAGAGTAAAATTTTCAAATATAATTTTTTTATATTGTTTAAATACATTTATGTAATCTAATGTTATACCATTGTGGTGTTCATTATCTAAATAGGGATAAGTTTTAACTTTTTCTATATTCATAGGAAAATGAATATTTTCACTGTGCCGCTTAATAATTTGTGATAAAGGTTTTTCAAGTTTTCTAAGTGATTTCAGAATAGATTGCAAGTAATTTTCAAAAGGAAATGTGCTAAATTGATCGAGAGGACCATGATTTTTAACATCATTAGTAAGGTGCAGTAAATTATGAAAATTATGTGAAATATATCTAGGACCATATAATTGCCCAAAAGATCTGACAAAATATGTATAAAGCTCAGAAGCATAATCTAAATAATCAAAATATTTTGAATTTGACAATATGGTTGAAGCTATATGTAAAGCAAGAAAATTTGAATATGTTTCATCACTAAGTTTGTCTTTTAATACAACAGGACCTGTGTAAAACAAAAACTGTCTATATTCTGTTGCTTTCCACCTTTTTATATCAATTAAACCCCTAGGTTTTCTATTAAATTCTTTGGGAATACATTTTTTAAGACTGTGTAGAGCTTCAGAAATGTCCAAAATTTTTGTAGATGATAATTTAAAAGATGTTTGTCTACCAGAAGTCAATAGCAAAAGCATTTTTTTTCATAACACCTAAACACAATAGATGCATATAATCTAACGGAAAATTGTCGATCATATTAATATTGGGTATAGTTTTCAACACTGAAGAACCTCTATATTTTGTTCTTAAAATAATATTGTTTGTATCTGGAAAGCATACTCTTTTATCACAATACTCTCCCCTGATGTGACATTTACTACAAGAATCATAGCCAGTGTGACCTTTGCTATATGTAATAAATGCTTTTGATGGAACATCACAAACTATAGTTTTAAGCTTTATGGTAAACATTTTTCCCTTTATAATAATATTTTCTTCCATAAAAGATTTCAATTCAGAAACAAAATCAGCCAAAAAGTCATTTGCATCTTTTGGCTTTTCATAGCCATGGTAAATTCCAATCATGTCTACAACATTAGTCCCACTTAGTCTGCATAAAATAGGATACACCTGGCTACTAGAACTTTTTGCTAAAGGCAAACCGTCAATATTAATATTTAGTTCAATGCAGTTATTTTGAAAACTTCTATGACAACAAGCAACCAATTTTTCAACACATGATTTAACTCCAAAATGATAATATTCTCCTGGCTCAACAATTTTAGTTTTAATTTGCCTACATGTACCTAATAGTGACCATGTGTCCAAAGGCAACTGTGGAAAATAATTATTAAGATGTTTTAATAGATCATTCACAGCAAGGTGGGTAATATTATGTTGTACTGCCCAGGTTTGCAGAAAAGAAGTAATATCACTATTATTTTTTTTTCAGTTGAATTTATTATGAGTTGTTGTAAATCAGTCTTTTCATCATTATCTGAGTCCGAAAATATGAAGTAATTATTATCATCATCTTCAGAACTTTCTGAAGTACAATGGTCATTTGTCTCTTGTATTTGTGAAGGCAGTAGTTCATGAAAAACTGTATCTTTGTGATTGCTTGATTGCCCCTGTTCAGAGTCTTCACGGCGTGATCTTTTAGCCCGCATATAATACTTATTTATCAATTTATACATTATATATATACAAAAAGTAATATATACTTACTATTGATAAGTCTCCAACAGCTAATAAACAAAATTCACTTTAGCTCAATCACACGTGAATTAGCAATGGCGGATGGCGGCGAGGTTAGTTTAGAGGTTATGGTTAATAGTACGTACGAATGAATAAACGTCAAATGTCAAATAAAATCGATTAAAATCGAACTTCTGAAATATGTGATCTTCTTAGATTGAACTAATAACAGCATAAAATAAAATTTAATAACTTAACCACGTTTAAGACGAGTGGTTAAAATATTTTAAAAATAATGGTTGAAATATTTTTTAAATATTTCAACCAGTTCGCAGGGCGCACACAAGATAACTATAACAGTTCGATATGAATCATTCGATTATATTACAAATCAAACGAGCAGTTCGAGTGCTGAGAATGAAGATTGAAGATGAAGGACTTCATAGGTTCCAAATCAAATCCAAAGTATCTTTTTTCTTTAATTAATACGCAATTTGTCGTCATTTATAGTTTTGTAGTATAAATAATGAATACAAAAGAAAGGTGAGGTCAGAGGCCTAGTGCCTATATATAGATAAAAATACTTTATTTCATGTGCTATATAATTGGTGTACGTTTAGTACCTATTCGGTAGGTATTTGTCGGTTAAAAAAATTCGGATAGTTTAGGAATATTGTACATTCCAATTCCAAGAAATATGCCCCGAAATTGCACTATAAAATACAGGATTGCAGATAAATATCGTCCTAATATGAGGACCTCCAAAATTAG
>CAJUYH010003176.1:0-34371 GCA_910591685.1 Galerucella tenella | reverse complement strand
AACAAATAAGACGTTTATACTATTAAAATAGAGTAATCAGAAACCATCAAGTACAGGTGTCGAATTAAATGTTTAAAATGCTGGAACTCTTCAAATGATAGATAGTATAGAGGTTTTATTCAGTATAAAAAACGACTTTGTCTTTAGCTTTATTATAGTGATGATTTTTATAATATTTGTTATCGAAATATTCTGCTTCTGCTATACCATCAAGTTATTCTGTAATTTTATGATTTAGTACCTGTCGAAAAAGGCAATAGTTTTTTCTATTTTATCCTTTATTTTCATATAAATATATACTTATATGAAATAAATCATACAAGCCTTTTATTTGTAGATACGAGTAAATACTATCGATTGATGCATAACGAAATACAAGCAAATGAAAAAGAAAAACTTTCACATTGACATCTCCAGTTCGTGTACTTCGTCTGTTAATTTTTTATCTTGTCTATATCATTTTAAGATTTATTACGACCTCATTTTCAAATCAGTTAACTAAAAATACAGCTTATCGGGATTTCTCAAAACCACTTAAATTTAATTTTTAATTACTTCTCAGCCACAATTCCTTCAAATTACTTGAAAAATAGACCATCGTGGCATTAACTAACTCCCTGAAGCGAAACGCGACGCGCCAAGACCTCCGCCGACGTCCATCATGCCAGTACTATTACTCTTATAATTGGATTACGAATAATTTAAAAGATATCTTCTTAAAACTCTCGGGATTTCACGTTATAACAATGTTAATCAAACTCTTAAATAATTTATTAAATAATCTATTCAAAGGCAATCATGAGGTTCATTAAGAGCGAAAATTTGGGATAACTTTTTTATAGAGAGTTTGATCATATAGAATACTTTTTATACAGGAAGTTTAATTTGAAAATCCGAAATAAATAATGACTGAAAAAAGACTTTCCGGGAAATTTCCTCCAAATATCAAATTTAAATGAATATTAAAATCTAAAGACTAATTAATGAACTTCTCTCAAGCTTATGATACATTAATAACACGTGTCGTGTTAACATATTCATTTCTTTAAAACCTATAGTCCAGTTGGTGGAGTGAATTTTATACTAAGAGCACAAATAATTAGCAATGTCGCTAATTTTTTTAAAATAATATATCAAAAAAGTTCACTGGTCAATCAAGTTCCCAAAGTCAAAAAATGCCTATATACACTTGCGTGCATAGAAATCGGCCCACTGTAAACTTTTTACTTCAACAATATATATTTTTTCAATGATTCATCAGATCAAAAAAAATTAATATGTTTCTTGAAAGACAATTTGATATGATTTAATGTGACTATGAATTTATGAAAACTTATTTCAACTTCTTATGTTTAACATAGTGAAATTGATGCATTAAACAAACCAAGCTTTTTTGTTATTAACATAAATAGAGTCATTGACAATTTAAAACTCAACACTAAATTTTTTAATCATTTGTATCACCTCCTTTTGCCTTAATAACATTTCTCATACGATTAGGCATGGATCTATTCAAGTTTGCTATTGTTTCTTGTGTGATGTTAATCCACTTTTCTCCTACTGCGACAATAAGCTGTGGGAACGAGTTTGGGGTATGAATTTTAGCTCGAATTCTTCGTTTCAGCTCATCCCATGAATGTTTTATCGAATTTAGGTCAGGGCTGTATGCTGGCCACTCCATAACTAGAAAACCTATTTCTGTAATGTAATCTTGCGCGATTCTTCCGATGTGCCGCCTTACATTGTCATGCATAAAGGTAAATTCGTCTTCAATGTAGTCGTCGTAAGGTACCACATGAATTGCTGAAATCTCCTCGATATATCTGGCAGCCGTTGAAACTCGTCTTCCGTGAACAAGGTTGCCCCTACGAATGATCACAGGGTCGGTTCGTGCTCCTATAGAAATTGCACCCCAGATCATACAGGAACCACCTCAATAAGCACTCCGCTTTTCGAAGCAGCAATCTGCAAATCACTCTCTTTGTGTTCGGTACACTTTCCTTCTACGGTCGCTACCATGGAGGCATATTCTGGTCTCATCTGAGAACATAACAGATCCACATTGTCCGAATGTCCAATAAAGCGGATATCACGAGCGGTTGTAAATCGCCGTCGGCCTGTTCCTGGTCGCCTATGAAAAGATCTGGTCTCCTCATAACGATGGCACACTTTTCGAACCGCTGCGCGGGTCATATCCAATTGTCTAGCAATAGCTTGCTGGCCAAGTTCAATTTCGATTGAAGCAATAGCTTGGGCGGCTTTTTGTGGTGTAGTATGTATCAAACTAACACACTTGAACACTATTGAGATTATGAAAGACGAATAATAAGCAAATCCAAGTAGCAAACGCAATTTTTGTAATATTTCACAGGTTTGTTATTTTCGTTACAATCCCGATATAAACACGTTTCATTCGTTTACCGGCTGCTACGCATATACGATAAGCCTTATTGATGAATTTATACTCACATTGGAGCATATTAAATTTTCTTCCAAACAGCATACTCTTTTTTTTGATCTGATGGATAGTTAATAAAATATGTAAGGTAAAGTCAAAAGTTTACAGTGGGCCGATTTCTATGCAAGTTTATTTATATCGGTATAATCTTTAGATTCCGAAAAATTTCAAAATAATCACGAGTCATATTTCATAATAGGCTAAAATTTTATTTTTTCCAAATTTTAGTTGTTTGAAAAAATTTATAATCTGAACGCTCAATTTTCGATTTTAGTACCTATATGTACCTAGTGCAAGCACCAAACGTGATGGCGAGCGATCGCGCAGGTGTAGACTTTCCCAATTAAATTACGATTGGATTACGATAAGCCCCTTGCCGGTCAGTGTCGTACCTATACCACAAAAGCTATTCAGACAATGCCAAACGCCAACAGAATTGAAGGACGCCTCTGTACAGAGCATTTATATGTCTTGCAAAAGCTGTAGTGGGAGGTAACATTGGGGGCGGGCTCGCTATCACGTTTGGTGCTTGCTGTATATTTGATATGTCCTATAAAATTGAGTGTATGTGTGTATCTATATGGAGGTGACAATCACTGAGACCTAAAAGATCTATTGTGCCCCTTTATTTCTAATCATCTCCTAAGACAAGTCTCAGAGACTAGTAGCTCCTGTTTTTAGGTCCTTCCGGAGTAAGTAATTCCTAATTTAGGAGAAGCATAAATCCGATACTCACCAAAATCGGATTCCACTAACCTACGAAATCCTTAGGTGAGAAATATTTAACGAAACTTCGGATTTGGATTTATTTTTGCGTATAATGGTATCAGTGCTTAATTTTAACTTATAAACCGAATGGGCAGAGATCATAACGTAACAAATAGTGATGAAAGAAGGTGGGAAAAGAAGCACACAATTTTTCGAATTCTATTCTGAAATTCTGCTATTTTTCCTTCCACCATAAACTTATTGTTATTAAACGTGAAGTTCAGATAATATCTATGAAAATGGCATAAAAATGGAGTATCTAGTAGTCCCAATTTTATACAGAAAGAAAAGTCAAAATTTATTACTTTATTGCAAAAATACAATATTATTTAATTTATAAAGAATATCGATTCATTACTGGGAAAAATAATAACAAAGAGCAAAAATCTATCCTTGGTATTTACGTAAACTACTACTTTCATATTCGGGAACATCTTCCAATTATCTTTTTCTAAGACCACTATCGAAAGTATTCTTTTTTGCCTTGAAAAGCAACTGCAAAGTTTTCCGCGAGCTGACATTATTGGCGCTCTTAAGCAGAAAGTAACTTTGGCGCACGCCTAATTTTATTCATAGATAAAAGAGAGCTAGTAGTTATTTTAATATAAATTGTAGAATAAAATAGTTTAGTTGATTTTCTAATATGTAAAAGCATCTACAGTATTTTCCGTAATAATATAATAAGAAATAGGGAAATCCGGGAAAATCTAAAAAATATCAGACATTAATGTAATAAGTGTTGCCTACGTACATAGGTTCAGGAAACTGCTAAGTACAAACAATATCAATTAATTTTATTTTGGTGTGATCGTGGAAAAAAATCTTGTCTGTACTTCGAGCAGAAAGTCCTCTAGTAGTCTCGACAGATTGCCGCGCTCCGCTGGGCAACTTTTTGTCTCGACTGCCAAAGTACTACTTTCTGCTCTTGATACACAAATAGCTATTTAATATTTGAAACGAAAACATCGAAAGAAATCTGCTTAGTGCAATGTTTTGAAATCATTGGTACTCGGGCGAACTATTTGTTTTCGGAGCCCATTTCCAGACTCTGATGAACTATCTAACCTTTCGACACGTTCTACAAAACGTGCAGCTCGCATATTCTCAAAGTGATAACTATATAACAATATAAATTCTGCAAATCAGACTTACTACCAATCAGGATGACAACCGAGAAATGTCAAATTAGGTACTTCCTAACCTGTTCAGACAGACCGAGGAAGCCGTCCAAATATTAGGTATTTCCCATCTCTCTAAAATATTATATATTAGGTAAATTGCATTTTCCTAACTTTAGGAAATGGTTGGTGAAATCGGATATAAACGTTATTCTATTCTATACTAATCAATATCCAGTTTGTTGAAAAAGCGTCAAAAGAAAAGAATGTAAACAGTGAAAGTACGACATGTCGAGAATGAAAAATGCATTCGGAAGTATAATAACAGCTTTAAGATTCATTCATCATTCCTGTTTGAAATATATGAGCGTTCATTAAATTATGTACAGGGAAGTACAGTAATTACAGTTGTGAAAATGTCATGCACACGCGACGTTTAGACATTGTTGAATACATATTTAACGTGATTAATATAAAAGTAATCATCTACAATGTACAGGGACTGTTCAATGCGTGGAAACTTTAGATAAAGGTATTCTAAACCGATGACTTTATTTTCGATGGGATTCATTTTCAGGGATTTACACTCCAATAATTTTGAAGTGCCTCTCATAATTGAGTTTGTTCTTGCTATTATGCTGAAAATCGCGTTTAGCCATTTTACTACATCGAAATACGGAGTAATGTAGGCGGCGAAATTGCATATTAATAAAATGAGGTAAAGCCTTTCAAATTTAAACTGTAAATTAATTCAATGATGCGGTAAAAGCTTTTTAAGTGTTAAATTATTTTCCCGCACCTCGTGTTGATGTTTAAAACGATTGCTTGTAATCTATGGCACTTTTCCTGCTCTTTCCATCGCACACGCTAGCAGAGCTTTTAAAACGAAATCTAGTTTTCAACAAATATTGACAGGGATGTTTACCAGATTCAATGGAGAATCGGGTATCTACGTAATTTAGGTTTTTCTTTAGAATTTCCAACATTTTGATATATTCTGGGCTATAACTAATTAAATTTTAGCATTTTATAGTGAAAATTAGGCTCTCTTTTCTGTATATTTATACGTAACACGACAAAGTGTGCTAATTATCGAGTTATTACACTACGTGTGGGTCATTTACTGGCCAATATCCACAATTAGTTCTGCTAACATCACTATTTAGTGCAAATTAACATTTGTCGATCACTCATCAATTCACAAAACTGTAGACGCCGGTCGCAATCGACTTCATGTAGTTCTTGGACTAACTCTATTTTGTAAGGATAAAGTTTGTGTTTAAGTAAAATTTTAAAAACACTGCTGCGAGACATACCTACATACCTACTGCACTGGAAATCTTTGATATTGACTGTTGTTCTTCTGAAGTAAGTTGTTCCAAAACAGCAACTTGAACGTGTAACTTGAACAGAGTAGTGTTTGAACCAAAATGAAGGCTCATTTAATGTTGTTACCAAAAATTATTCGAATGTTTTTGCACGAAAAAATGCAAATCAATCTTCATTAATTAGGAACGTTCCAAAATTGTCACTATTTATAATAAATTAAAAATAATATTCTACAGTTGAGTGCAATAGACTTTCGGATTAAATCTTCCGTCCTTTTCTTACTTAATAACATATTTTAACAGACGAAACAACGTCTACAACAACCATATATTTACTGGAGCCAAACAAGTAAATCAAAGTAACGAAAAAACTGAGTCAATCACAATATTTCATATGTCCTAGAGTGTATTTGCCGTACTAATATGAAATCACAAAAGATATTACTAATAGAAAATGTTGCTTGTGATCTCCCTTAAAATCCCTCGGGACAAAAATGGGGTGCCGAGTAGACAGCCCCTTTTCGGCAAATAAGATCGTTTAGAGGAGTGAAAGAAGCTGCCCTGTAATCAGAGATATATAAACATTTACTTTGGCCCATCCACTAAAGACTTTGGTAGATATATTTGTCTGATTTTCAGTTTAGTAAGTTGAAGCTGCCTTTTAAATTTGCCAAGTAAATGAACCGAAGTCTAAAACTAAGAATTAAAAAGTTTCAATTAGAATAACTCTTTTGTTTAACTAACAAAATGGGTTTTATTTTATTGAAGGTATTTAAATCAAGAGTTATCAAAGTATTTTGTTTGCTAGATTATCGAGAATTTAACAAAGTTTGTACATTTTTGTCAATAGTATTCTGATTTTTGTGTGTGTGTTTTGGAAGCCGTTCTGATGCCGGGAGCACTGCAGCCTATTGGCTTATTGTACTCTACTCCCACATTTAGTCCACCCATCCAGTTATCTCCGTACCTTCGAGTAGACGATATAGGTCCATTGGATGTGTACCATATACTTCAGGTGGCACATTGGCTTCTCCGGAGATTGTTTGTCTCCTCGAGACCAGTGCCTTACAGTCATATAAGATATGGGTTACGGTCTCGGTCTCCATGCCACAAAGTCTGCAGCTGAGGTCCCCGTTATATAACCCTATTTTATGCAGGTGATCTTTTACCAGGATATAACCCGTTAGATAACCTGTAATAATTCTTAGCTTATTCCTACTGATATTCAGTAGTCCTTCGACTTGTTTTACACATGTGGTCACCTATGAAGATTTTACTGAGTACCTGCTTTGGAGTGTTCCTCCACTGAAGTCTATGTTGGCTTTCTACCCATTTTTGTATTTGCCCTTGGACTAGTATTCTGATACATTGGGTTATAATGTCAAAAGCGATTGAGACTGAAGCAATTTTCCTTTTTAAAATACAATTTAAATTTTCCGTAAAAACCATAGGTAGTAATGGTACCTGTCTATGATGCCATACCTTCGTGAACTCAAGAAAGTTAGAATCTTGCAAGTGTAAAGCTCTGGATTTCAGCTGATCATTTGTGTCCAATAGGTTAAAATATGCAATAATATGGGAGAAGACGTAATACTTTGTGGCTAATATTTTTAGCGATAGTATCACAAACGTATTCTTTTTAAACTTGGAACGCTTCTAATACGTGTAGCGTTGGTATCATTTGTTATTGGTACTTGGTATAGGACATAATATCGTTCTTCGGATTTTGCTTTCGTTAGCGTCACTTCGTTTTTTTTATTCATTCGTTAAATGTATTGGCTTATTGATAATTACTTTTCCTGTGGATATTGGGGCTTTGGTCGACTTACATGTCTCTTTTGCTGCATTGCTTATACTTTAACCTCGATGTTTCAAGATTCAAACACGTTTTTTACAATTCGCTGCACCTTTTTATCCTAAAACGCCCTATAATCATACTAGTAGGCATTATTTTTTCGCTTTTCGAGAAAAACGAGTACGATCTTGTGCTATTATTTTCGAGCCAACGACTACCTGCTGTGGGCTTTGGTCTTAAATCAATCATGCTGGTATAAGTCGAAACGATATATCTTGGTTCAAAGTTATATATGTCCCTAAGTTTAAGGCAATAGTGAAGTTCTCTTTCCACGTTCAAAATACACAAATACTCTAAGCACAGTGATAATTTTATATGAAAACGATTGAAATTGAAAAGATCTTTGAAGTTTTAACCTATAACCCGGAAACGAAGAACTGAATTCAAAAAGTTATATGTAATAGTAACGTGGCTTACCCTATACGCCCTCGATTTTTTTCTATCGGTCAAGGGCTCATATATTCATTTCAAATAAGTTAATCTACCTTTTCACCCGAATTTACTGACTCTCACTTTGTGAAATCCACTGATATTTCGATGATATCGAAATAATTATCAATTTAGAGTTTTCATATATTTTGTATTATTGAAGTGGAATTAATTAGAAACTTTCAGTTTCATTTAAAATTTCAATGTTAAATCAGTAACAAATATAAAACACTTTATTATTGGAAATAATTAAATTCTTTATAGGTAGTAACATTTCCGTGGGTGTATTTCATGAAATTTAAATCGAAAACTCACTCTGGCCACGAAACCTAACCAAACTTTTCGAACTATCTCTCACAACCGATTACGAAAAATTAATTACCTTGCTCGTTGGAATTTCATCGAAATTAATGAAATATTAATGTCTTGATCCTGCCATGGTTTTGTTGAAATATAACTGTTCTCTTCTCCTCACTAAGTTAAGAAATGTCAGTTCAATGCTGTCGAAATGGAACTGTGAAATAGGGAGATTTTATTATTCAATTCAAAACAAATGTACAGGGTTTCTCGAATTGGATAGTTTTGCAAGGTAACACGAGAATTAGAGGAGATATAATAAAGACGTTGAAACGACTCATTATTTTGTTAAACTAGCCGTAGTTCAACCAGATCCTTGCAAACATTTTTCATAGCTACGAATATAAAATTTCACTATGCTATCAATTGATGATTTTACATACCTCCATACTGCGGTAGATCTAGCGGCACGTGTCGAAAGTAGATATGTGGTAAAAAAAGTAGGTAACTAGCTGCTATCAGTGTGCAGCTATCTACATCTCACTCATTTGATAAAGTCAATGTTGCTATGCTTCAATTATTTTCTCTCTTTTTCTCTTATCCTTATGTCTTCTCAGGCGACGGATTGAATTTGTTCCTTCACCCATTTTTCCATTTTTTTCTGTCCCTGGCTAATGCCTTCATCCCTCCTAATGTTTTTCCTTTGTTATTTCCAACTTCTTCAACTTCCAACTTAAATTATAAACCAAATATATTATCATTGTTCCTGTGTAAAACTAAGACACATACCTTAAGAAAAATCAAACAATGGCGTCACAGATATCTCTTATTGTTTGGGCGATAAAATTGACCATAACACACACAAATATGGCGTAATATTATTTTCAAAAAACCTTCGTGTAGAAAACAACCTTCTCATTTAGTGATTGCTTTTCTTGTAACTTTATTTATGGTTATTTTAATAATGTTAATGTAAACATAGACTGTGTGATTATTTTGTTTTGGTGATTTTATTAATGTCACAAATATATGTATAAGGTCTTTCTGTTTTGGGTTTCCCCAGGAGCAATGAAATATCTAGTTTATGATTGAAATGTGGCAGCATTGAAATTATTTAGCGATAGCGGCTCACAAATTACAGTTATATCTGATAAATATTATTATTAGATATTTCAGTTTACCGTATAAGCAATGTTTGTTTAAAGCTTTTTAAATTGTCGGGCATCCAATTCGATATTCAATCAACCAACCACACAATCACAATTGGCGAAAGCAACAGCTATTCATTGTCATCTTATCACCCTGTCGCTCTTTGTCACGGCAGTCATGTAAACTTGTGAAGGGGGCCTTATCGCGGTACGGGTCCATTCACACAAGAATCGGACAAATTTAATCAAGTGAACATAACAAATGTTCTACGTTACCGCCGAAGGACATTCATTTTCATAAATCAAAGCCCACCTCTCCGTTATTTCTGATAGTCGATGAAAATTGTAGCGCCCGTTTTAAATTACAAATTGTTGGTAATAAATTAAGATCTGTTCGAATGGGTTATTCAGAAATAATCAAACGTTATCAAGAATTTTATAGTAAAACGAGTATCTATTTTTAATTCAAGAGTAAGAAATTGTTATGTTGGAAAATGATTCACAATCGATTAGTTTTGATTGTACGGTTATATCGATGTATATCGTTATATCGATATAGTTGCCCGTCCACTTGAAAAGTTTTAAACGCACTTTCACTCAATAAAATATTAAAAAAATTGTGAGTGTATTTTGTGCGAATAATTTTAACAAGAGCTTTCCCAAATGGTCATTAGAGCAAACAAATATGTATACTGTTTGATGTAACTAACTCGTCGTTACCCAAAACTACGCACCCGATGACTGCTGTGTCTGTGGTAACGACAGAAGCTGCGCATTCTCGTAGTAGGGAGATCTTGCAAGCGCAGCCAGTATTACCGTAAAACGTTATTTTCTTACGTTAATAGCGTATAACGTAATTGAAAACTCCAGTTATCGCATAACAAAAGTTATTACATTCTTCCTTTTTAAAACTAAATGTTGGTGAGATTTTGAATTTTGATTCATCACATACCTCATACCTCTAAATTAAACTACCAGCGCTGACAATAAACCTATAGATTGATTCAATAAGTATATCTAAACTACAAACTATAAAAAAAAACTGATTAATTAAAAATATACTCATAATAATGAATACTCAGAAAAATCCACTGACTACAAAGAAAAGAGCATCTGAATAGGTTTTATTAGTCCTGTTCATTCAGCATAATATCTTCTTTTATATATTGTCTATTTAACGTTTTGTGATTACTTCATATGCTCCATCCAAAACGTCAAAATGGCGTCCACCTAGGGTATTTCGCCCCAAAAACCGTAACTCTCTAAACGTTATCAACGTATGGATGGAAGTGAGCATGTTAATTTGTCAGAATAATGTTTCCCCTTATTAGCGGAACCCAAATAATAGCTCGCGATATCTCTAGAAATGACGTTCGTGTTAAAAACTTTGGGCAACTCCAAAATCGGGTGTTGTGCAGTGTGTAATAAATCAATTTTTAAAAAGAGTTAGTGTTATCTAAATCAAGTCGATGCAGTTGAAGTTGAAACGTTTTTTATGACATGGAAACTATTGTTAAAACCTACCTCTATCCAAAGCAATTTCCTGGCCTCATTTTAGGTAGCAAAGTCGTACTTCTCCTCCCTCCTAGTAAAATGTCTCCTCCGCCCTCCTAGTAAAATGCCTTCTCCTCCCTCCTAGAAAAATGCCTTCTTCTCCCTTGAATGATTATTGCCCTGCGCTACGCGTCGGGCAGTAAACTTCAACTTCGGGAGAAAAAGTAGCATTTTGCTCCCACAAATAACTATTTACTTGAATTTGATATTTCACCCTACAGGTTTCTATTGGAGATACGCGGAAACTAAAACATCCTATAGTGTATCACGTAACGCATTTGATAACCATCCTAAATCATAGTTAATAGTGCAGACTGCAGCATTAGTCTAACATTTCCCATTAATATCGATAAAAAATATCATCAACAAAAACATAAATCCACTTACTGTACCTAATAATACTGGAAAAAGTTCCAGTTACTTTATCAATCGAATTTCGATTGAAATTTATAGTGGTTTTCCAATTATTTCTGAAGTAACATTGTATAAAGGAGTCTGAAAATACAGAATAGGAGGTTTCGCAGAGAATGCTTTTTGGCCACAACAACCAGATTTATGATCATCATACGAATTCTGCTGAGTGAACTAAGCTCAAGAAAACAATCTTGTATTGGACTATAAAACAAAATGTATTGCGCTACTATAAAACACTTTATTGCTAATATGCTTTATCATTATTTCCTTTTTCTTTTATTACTTGCCCAATTGTTCGATTACGGTAGTTTTATTGAAGACATAAATGTATTATGTTCATTTTTAGGAGCTACGAGGAATATATCTGCACTTGGCTATGAATATTTTGTAAATAGATCTCGGACATTTACAAATATTTTCTCTTCTATATGTTAAACTATGTCGCCGACGTTCTTAAACTACAGTCTAGCAACTGTCCGGTCTTTAAATACATGTCTGAATATTAGCCTAGGGTCCAGTTCTATTACCTCTGGTCAAGAGTGATGGTTTGTCAACCACTGGTCAGGTGTTGACCTTGAGGTTAGGAAAAAGGTGTTCTCTCATCATGTCTCAGCTACTTTTAACCAGTGATTACTTAACATCGATAGTTTTCGTGAATCCATTATAAAGATATTGTACAAAATTTGACTTTACCGCCTAAAAATTGCATATAAAAGTTTGGTTATAAGTACCTATGTCAAAGCACCTTGTTATAGACAAATTATATTTTTCCATGCACCTTGTTTTGTCAGATTGTTTGTTTTCGTTTCTATTATGATACTTTATAAAATTCATATTAAGCGCTAACGTATTTTATTTACAAGTAGTTAATTAAAAATAAATGGAGATGTGCTGTGACATAAATATATTTATTCAGAATTGTCAAGATTACAAATTGAAATGTTACCAAAATTAGGTTAACCAGTGGTCACAGTCTTAACAAGAACTCAAAGTGCCTGTTACTTTATCCTTTGGTCAAAAAACTTGAACCTATAGTTATAACGAAGCAAGCGGTATTAGAACAGCAAACCTCTTGTCAGATCTTGTTAACCATAACTAGAACCAGAGGTGATGGAACCGGCCCTAAATGTCATAAATTTTAAACTTCTTCCACACTTTTTTGGCATCAGCATACTTCTGCTCACTCAACTGTTTTATTTAGTTTATTGTAAAAAACACTTAATTATAGGTTACTGGGTTTTATTTAGTTTTTCTATATAATCAACAACTTAAATGCCTCATATCTAATTCGATAAATTCCTTCAAAAACATAACAGAATGCTTTCTCGTTCATAATGGACGCCAACTCCTCCAAAAATTGAAATGCATTTTCCTCTATTGATTGGAAGTATGTCCATTTTCCATTTTTTCACACAAACTGCTGATCATGAAATGGACGTCGTATCGAGTGAGATTATGGAACACAATGGGCATTATAAATAATTCACGTAAGCATACTGCATAGCCTCGGAAGCTGCCATCAAAATGATCGTGGTCGCGCACTACTATGTCGGAAGAAGAAATTAGCATCTCCGCAAATATGACAATTTGTTGCAGATGCCGAGAGTTTTTCTTGCACGGTACAATAGTTTTAATTTAAGACTGAACAAGAGATACAGCTTCAGTAATTTCATCGGCAAACCAATCCATGCAATCTAAGCCTCGAAATCTTTTGAAATAAGATACAAAATCATTTATCTTGGAATAATACTAGTTTATATAACAATCTAATTTTTTCTTGGTCAACCGAGCTGGAATTACTCTGAAAAATGATTTTTGTCAATGATAATTTCAGTCGGTCGTTACAATCGTATCGTAAAATAGAATCCTGGTGCTTTTTTATATAAGGGATATAGAATTTTTAAATAAGCGAAGCATCTAGTTGAATTAAATTTGTTTTTAATATTATTTTTTTCATATTAATTATCAGATTTTGAGGTACGACCTTAAAAAAATAAAATAACACAACCTATTATATATATCATTCCAAATCTTTGCAACTAACTTATGTAATTTTCCCAATGCAAATTCAATTAAAAGGATTTTTATTGTTCGGTGAAACGTCAACACATACATTAACCAGTACTTTATTTGACTTTCGTGTATATAATCCTTTTAGCTTTACAAAAAATCGTATACCACTCGCAAAACGTTTGCGTGTATACGTTACAACTTTCAGAAGAGTGATTGATATGCTACTACACGTGCTAACTGCCTCGTCCTTTTGTATCCTTATTGCCCTATTTCTCATCTCTGCCTTTCAGTCAACAGGACAAGCAGTCATAAAAGTCTTACGCTATTGCTTGAAGTACATTTTTGTATTCGAATGGAAATCTGAAATAGCCGAGGGCGGAATATTTCTTGTGTTGTCCTTTAGAATGGAACTTTTTTCCGTTGGGAATTTACCAGGAAATAGCTGGAGGACATCATGGGTGTGGAATAAACAAGCAGTAAGACGTTTTTACGGCGGCAATTTACAAACGTTAACTATTTTTCACTTAAATTATGTTATTGGTTTAAAAACCCAAATTTCTGTTTGAATGTTTCATACAAATTGAACATTAACACAATGTTCTCACAATGTTGGTCAAAATTCACTGCCCACAAGCTTTATTGGTGGAACGTCCATACTGATATTTCACATAATTAGTATACAAGTGGAACTGCCTGGAGAATATGCGGGTTTTTACACTAGACTAGGCGATGAAAAGCTACCGGAAAAAAATAACATGAAAGGCTCATTCTCACGGCTGATTAGCCGTTTGAAAACAGTCGGGCAGGGGACTGTCACATAGATTCGGAAGACCACAATTGATTTGAGAAGGTGGCATTGAAATAGGTCGACAAGCTACCTCATCAAATTTAATATATTCCCGTGCCGGGGGTATTATCAATTGTCCTTCTTTTCAAGACCCGTGTTTCGCACTTGCCAACTCATACCAAAATGGTTGTGAAACAATGTAAAATCCATGAGTGATCAGCGAGAACCTATGAAATTATTTAAAGGGTGGATTGTCACAAAATCCGTATATGAAATGTCTTGTCGACGAGGCCATAAAATTTTGGCTGTTGACTTAGCAATTGATACCCATTAAAGATCCACTACCACCCCAGCGAAGCATTAGAACAATGTTACAATTTTCATGGTGTACTAATTAAATTGCAATTGCCCATAAATTTGGGACAATTGTACCTGAAAATTTCGTAATAACGTGAACAATTGTACAGGAAGAGAATCCTCGGAATAAATTAGTTAATAAATGGCGGTAGATAACCGGTGTAAAGTTGGCTTATTGATGATTTGGTGTTTAAAATGTGTTTTCAAGTTTTATGGTCAAAAGGATTTGGGGAACAGGAGTTGTAAAGTTTGCTTGTATTACGAGAAAAGGAGAATCTTAATTGGTCGAGATAGAGAGTTTAATTAGAATTTCATCACCATATTGTCGGATACTTTGTTTCATTTTTTTTTTTGAAAAGAAAGCTTCATAGAAAACCATCTCGAAGATAATTTGATGTGCTTAGAAATTTTTGAATATATGATTTTCGAATTATACAAACTAAAATGTTCAATATCGCCAGCCTATCTCACTCTAGTTGAAAAACTTCTCTATCCCTACCAGTCCTGGGATTTCCCTATTTTTCAATTCTTCGTGATTTCACAAAACGGTTCCAGAAGTCTCCGTTAGTGCAACCATGCTGTTGACACTGTGTGTCTCCAGCCTATTCCTCCCAGTTTTTTGCCAGTTCAGCCTTGGTGGTTGGACTTTTGTCTGTCTGTCAGTAAATATTTAAATTTTTTGTTCACTCCCAGTTGTATCATAGTATGCTTAGAATATTGTTCGGTCTCCATATGCCTTCCGATTTCAGCTTGAGAATCGCCAACATCTCATCCGCTCTTACAAACATTTCCTGAGAAAAAATGCCAATTTTATATATATGAACTGTGCTTGGGCTGTTACTTGGATACTTATTGAGACAGAGGGATCCGATTCTTTTGAAGAAACATGGATTAGTCGTGCTGTCTTCGAAACTCATGATTTTTTAAACTGCTTCGTATCACCCTACGACATAATATGTAAAATATATTCAGTATGCATGGATAAGCGCGTGGTTTTAAACAGATCAGAATGCACCAAGCCTGCGTCTAATTCACAGCACCTGGCAAATATACAAAGTATTGTTCCCAGTTCTCAAACCATTTGCGTGTGATGTTGGAACTGCATACTAACTTCCACCAAACTGTCACGGGTTGTTGTTGTACTCATGCTGGAACGAACCTTATAAATAATAATATTTAATAGGATCACCCTGTGCGACCCTGGGAAGCTGGCGCCGAAGAAATATTTGACGATGACCAGGAAAAACCTACGTTTAATAGTAGGATTACTGATGCCACTGTCAACTAAGGAAACACCTCCATTCTATGGGGCTAGTGGACACACCTCCATGCAGGATGTGTGAATAGGAAGATAAAACTGTCAGGCATGTCTTATGGAAGTGTCCGGAGTTATCGTCGATAAGATAGTGTGCGCTCAGTGAGTCTTGGCCTACACCTGCCGATATAAAGGAGATGACTTCTAGTGATCTGTCCACCTTCCTGAGAAGGAAATGATGGACGATGACCTAGGATGACAACTCCTTTAGAGGATGTACAATGGGTCACATGTGACCTAAGTTGAGCCTACACTCACCCTGCCTACTTTACAGATACAGATACAGATACAGAATAATATTTCACGTAGACTTCCACGACCTCAACCGTTCAAGCATTTATTGATGGTTGCTTCGAACAGATACGCAACCATAGTGCGATAAAATGTATTAAAATCTTTATGAAATATAAAATGTATTCGATATTAATAATTCAATCCTTCAAATTGAAAAGTATATATGGGAGCAAAATTCACCAATATTTTCCCACCGTTTACCTCTCACCAATTTTTTTCTATCGATCTTTATATTCAGTAGATATTCAATATCTATTTTTTATTCATGTTGGTAAATGTAGTTTAAAATTAAATAAGGGATTAGCATGACCTGGAGCAGCTAAATCACTGTTATTGTTTCATACGTTCGAAATGTAAATTGAACACCCCGAGGGGGTTTTCATTGTTTATTCCTCAATTATTGCTACAAATCGGACAAATAAACACAAATTATTCGTTCCCAGTACGAACGTGGCAAAAACGATTGGTGCGTATCACTAAATAGTTGATTTGTTGATATATATTTGTTATGCACATAAAAAAAATTACTCGACTTTGATTTAACGATAAATTAGGGAAAATTTGCATACTAACGATTTTTGTTTAGATCGGCAGAGGAGGTAAATTCCCTGGAAACATTAACGATACAGGGTCGTAATTAGACTGCGTACAGTATACAGCATGTTGCCAAGCGCTTGAATTAGTATGACATCTAATCTGAAGTCAATTGAATTTAGTATTTTCATGGAAGATCTGCTTTTCATAATGATCGAACCAGTAAACTTGACCGTAAGTGCCCAATTTGGGTGTTTGTGTCGGTAGAGGTTACTTTGTAGTGGTATCTGACAACTTCAAAGGTTATTGGTGAGAAGCGGGTGGTATTGAAACCACTGTCATCGCGGAATTGTAAGATTTTTATTAAAATTGATAACTAGGAATTATACACTGCTGGTGTTGTTAGAGCCTTCGGGTACCACTGTTTTTTATTCAATTTCTTGCATGTGAGTAATAAATAAGTGAATAAAAAACCGAGGTTAGAAGTCCGAAAATAATTATTACCATTAATACCAATCACGCATGCGAGCCGTATCGAGTAGATTATTAGAGCAAGTTTGAAAATTAAGCTTCTCCACTAAACGTAACAGGTTCGATCTAACCGTGTGACAGTTTTGATAAGGTAACGTTGGTTTGATATTTACTCGATAAAAATAGATTGTTCAGTGTGACCGTTATTAATGCTAACCGTGCTTCTTCAGTGGTGAAAATTCACACACATTCGTCTGTAGTCCGTACCCGGTTAGTAAATACCTTGCTTTTAGTGAAATATCAGAATTCAGAGTTGGCCTTTCCACTGATAAAGAAATTGCCATTATTTCTAAAGCTCTCTAGACGAGAAATAGGAAGAAAATCAAATAAATAAACGAAAATGGGTATATAACCCTATATAATTAATTGATGGACTATAAAACAAAATTTTTTGAATGTCTCAAAATTGTTTGAATATATTGCTCCATTAAATAAGAAGAATATTTGATAAAAGAAGACACTGATGGTAAAAAAGTTCACTGCGCCGGACTTGTCTGAACAAGTTCATTTGAAACTATGGCTATGATGTTTTATTTTTCACTGACACTGATACTGAACTGACACGACACTAATACGGAACAGGGGTGCGATTTTCGAAACCATCCGGGAGTAAATCGTATACGAAAAATGGCCATTTTCGTATGAAATTTAAATAACCTAATTTTCGACATGCTCAAACGGTAACCGTATACGAACACTTTCGTATGGCTTGTTTCGAGTGGGTTTATTCCATTCGAATAAATGTTTTCGTGTACGGAAAGTGTAATTTGCATAGAACTATTAGAACTGCATAGATAAGGTACATTGTTTGCTTCTCAAATGCCACAAGTGACAAAACCATACAATTGCGCGGTGTTGCTGGCTGCTAAATTTTTCGTGTACGAACGTTTATTCGAACGGTGTTGAACAATACACATTAAGCACCGTATACGAAAAAATTCATGTGGAAATAACCGTACACGCATAATATTCGTGTGAACTCGAAAATAGCACCCCTGATGTGTGTAAGTACCTAAGATCTGGATGCGTGAAATACACCATCCTCGCACTACGGTGGAAACTGTAAAACTATTCATGATACTAGTGCGTAAAGTTATACTTTTTCGCAACGAGTGCGCAAAAGTACTTCACGCACAAGTGTCATACAAAACTTTAGGACCACAAGAAAAAAAAAACATGTGCTCTGCAGGGGTTAAAAAACAGGAATAAATTTTCTATAAACAAATGAATAAGCAACAAATTCTAATTATTTAAATTACAGTAAAATGAGGACAATTATTTGAATTACTAATTATAACAATTATAACATTGGGTGATTTCTCTTTTTTCAAAGTAACTTGGCTACAAGACAATAATTGGGATGTTAAATTTGAAGTTGAAGGTGTATAAATATCGATGAAATCTTTCAGGTGGTGTGCAATCCGAAGCAATGCATTCTTCTCGAGGTTCTTCCATTCAAAATAAGTGTAATTGAAATTTTAAATATACCAGAAAATATTTTTCACTATATGTCTGACACTTCTGTCAAATTTACTGACAGCAAAAAAGTTTATACAGCAAACGATTAAATTCAAGGCCTCATTTTAAAGGTCGTAGATAAATACATTTGAGGGCGATGGGTACAGAATGGTATATTGTGCAACTAGTGGGGAAAGTTCAACTTTTCTCACAATTGTGGAAGCTTGTGGAACGAGCCCGAAGGGCGAGTGCCGCAAACACACGAGTGATAAAAGTACTTTCCCACATATTGCACATTATACTTTTTCTACTACTGCACAAACTGGTGACCTTTAATTTTTTTGACGGTTTTTCTAAATATACCAAAAGTACACTTTCCGAAAAAGATTTTAATTTTGTATTTCTTTGCCACTCTACAAATTTTCCGTTTGCCAATTTATACTTTTTTATTGAAATTGCCGCAACAGATCTAAAGTTACTTTTGCAGCTTTTTCCAATATTTCCGGCGGAGTATTATTAAAATCGTCACTATTATCAGTATCCATATTATTTATATTATAAATAAGTACTTATATTATGTCCCGTTAAACTAATATTTTCAATAGAAATTGGGATTTTTATCAAAGCACGATTGAAATTATCTTTTACAATTTAAAAACTTCTAATATAATCTGACCGTTTTGTGACAACTAAGTAGGTATTTAAAGATGCCAGTAGCATACTAAGTTTTTGTCGATTTTAGGCAAAGTGACACTTTGTAGTTTCGTAAATTGTGGGAAAAGAACTATTTTCCATAGCAGTCGTAGAAAAAAGTGTTTTATATCAGTTACACTTATCATGAATTTTGTTTGATATTTAACAAATCATGCTCACATGCTCACTCATCTTATATGACAAATGAAAACAAGTTTACAAAAATATATGTATACCGAAATAGTTTAATAATATTGATAAAGCATAAACTATTGATATTGCATTTGTTCAATAAATGTTATAGTAAAATAGGCATCAATTTCGATTGACGAAATTGACTACTAGGTATACAATCGTAATTAAAATTATTTACGGGCAAATTTAAACGAAATGCACATAATTCAGTTTGGTAACAATAATTTGTAACGAAGTTTATTTCACGACCTCGATGTCCGGTAATTTCATTGGTCTATTCCAGGAAATTTACGGTTTATATCGGTAATAAAGCGTTTTAATTGTCATTTATTTTAACGCCCTCCGCACACGTATCGATGATATAATGAGCCGGAGCAAATTTTGCTGATGTATCGCAATTTCGAACGCTCGACCAACATGGGGCCGTAACTATCTGACCAACGTGGCAAGCGCCTGGATAGGTTATGCTTACATAATAAACAAACCACTACCGGGATTGTCAACAGTAGTCTTTGTTTATTCCATTTGTTTTGATAATATGTTCCTACTGAAAGAATTTATTTGCCTGATATTAAACTAAAATTTGCAAATATACTTGTGAATTATATATTATTAATAATGCCAGTTCTTTTATTATTAAAAAAGGATCTTCAAATCGACTTTACTCTATGAAATACAAATTTTTTTCCAAAAAAGCACCTGCTGATTTTGGTCTAAATAAGATCTTGAAGACATACCTATATACAAACCTATGAATTTGGCTTGATCACACGTAAATTCAGTAAACTTCTTAATATAAGTAAGTTTACTTAAGCATACATAATCAAGCAATTTGATCAAGCAACCGCAAAATCCATTCCTCAGCAGACGGTACAAGCATTTTTGTTCAAAGACTTGCATAATATTTAAGATACAGTTGTGTGTGTAGGCGGTTACACACATAACTGTACACTTGACAAGTATGCTCGTACAAGTTTTTGTGCATCTACAATTGAAAACTGCGTAGGTACCACAGGATACAAGTGTTTGTACAGTTGGTTGAGGAACAATGATTGATGACGACGACGTGATCGTATTAGCTGCGTTTTATATAGATTTAAATATAACAGCAAGAAAAAACGCATAATCTGGTGTGAACAATGGTTGATGAAAAATAATATTCACTCACATACAAATACTTTTAAGAAATTTAAAATATTTCCTCGTGATTGGACAATTATCTAAGAATGAACGAAGAAACACACCTAAACCTGTTGTCTTTCGTCGCCCCCATCATTAAAAAGACAGACAGACAGAGGAAGGTTATATCCCCCATGAAAGGTTAACCGCTTTCTCGCAACAGGAACAAGCTATGAGGATTTAAAGTTTCTTCTTGATAAATTTGTATAAACTCTTCTAAAATATTACGATATTGTTACTTGCTCGCCATATTTACAGTCCTCTAGAGACAGTAATCAAATTGAAACGTTGTTCATTTAGGTTTGCACAAAAGTCTTTTAACAACAACAAGTATGCAGTATAGAAATTCGAACAGTTTTCATGTTACTTGTACATGCAAAGACTTGCTCAAGTTGTTCGATACACACTTTCAAGTTTTCATGCACAAAAAACCTGTACGAGTATACTTGTCAAGTGTACAGTTATGTGTGTAGCCCCCTTTACAAGCTATTTATTCACCCTGTAGCGATTTGAATGCTCCATATTCTATCATTGGCTGCACTCACTCTGTAGTGAAACTCCTGATGCGATAGTTATGGGAAAGATTTCTTATTGGTGGAGTAAAGTCAATCTCAATAAACTTAATAAGTCATTTAACATTACAATAAATGATGAAAGTGTTGAGAGAGTATTTAACATTGAACATTTGGGAGTTATATTGGATGCAGGAATAAATATACATGTTTTGCTGATAATGAGTGACATACAAAAAGCGCGAGAAGTCAGTTTCTCATAGGTTTGTTGAGAAAAATATTACGTTATGGATGACTCAGTGAATATGAATCTACCAATATATTATATTATATATGTTTTACGTACGTTAAACAAAAACACCTGCAATTCCACAATTCCAACTCCACTTTTGATTATTGTTGACATAGATTTATATTCCTGTATTGCATGTTCTATTTGCATACTGCCTTCTTTGATGTTGGTTAAGTGTAATACAGATCTTGTTTACCTTGTGTCTAAGACATCCCTCAAGCAGTGAAATTAAAATTATACGATAAAACCCAGAGAAATATCCATGCGATATGACGACTCTCTGAAATACTGAAATTTGAATAAATAGCTTGGGGGGATTGTCAGTTATAAAACGGTATTTTGAACGGGATTAGAATTGGATTTTTATTGAGGGGTGCGATTTAGATTGCAGGGATAATAAAACAAATTAGTGGTGCTTCAGTTGATACACAGGTTGAATTGAATGATTGACATTCGTAAATTTATAAATATATATTTATGACTACTAGGTTTCCTGTATAAAACGCGTTCAGAAAAATAATTTTCTCGGCGTTTTGATTCCTGCTTTGAAGTCATTATTAAAAGATAGGAAAAGGTAGGTTGAAGCGGAGCGGATAAGATGCAAAGGCCTCAATCTGCCTGTAAATTGTGTAATTCGACCGATCTCTGGCATTGAGTAATTTATATATGTAAATTTTTTGTTGGTAAATATGAAAAGTGAAAATTGTTACTGCAAGAATTGTGAAATGGAAATTAAGTGTTCTTCTTCTCTTTGTCACTCGGTTCCATAGGCACTCTAGCAGCAACTGTTCCTAACAGATTATAGTCATCTCATGCACAGAGCGTACATGACGAAATGCACCTTGCCATATATTATATTCCTTTTTCTTTAAACTTTTTCAATATCCCGTGTAGCTTCCCTTTTTCAGAAACTGTAATAATAGCAATGGAATCTTTCATCAAGTAATTTCCATAATTTCTATTCTAGCAAAATATTCAACATTCGAATTAAGCTTAACGATGTTCTAAGGATCCACCAACTCTGAAAATTTATTAACAAACTTCCTGTCAACTTCCACACTTAAGACCTGTTTACATAGTTGAAAAATAACCGTTCGAGGAAAAAAAGAATAAGAAAAAATCGGTCATTAAAAGCGCGTTGTCTAAAACGAGTTGTTCCTTGTATAACGTTAATAAAGAGTCTGTTCAACACTAACTACAAAAGTTTCTGTCGTAATTGTAAAACTTGTTTCAAATTTGTGTGTAGGGCAGACCATTACAGGGATGTTTCGCACTTTTAGGGGCCAAAGTTCCTCGGGTTACTAAATAATGCAGAGAGGGTATGTCTGATGTATATCAAGGCTGATGGAAAAGAATGTCTTTTTCCAGTGAAGAATCCCACCAAAAAACAAATTACGGCAAACGCCTGACGTCCCCTTCGTGTTTGAATATTTCAAGTAAGCATTTTTTTTCGTAAGCGGACTAACGTCACAAGCCGAGCTCATTTTCAAAACAAAATTTATTCTTCTACAAACGAACCGAGCAACATTACTTCTATTTAGAGTTGCTTTTTTTAAACCAATTCATGTTGATAATAATAACGTAATGAAAGTAAATACAAATATGACAAAACAAATAATATAATTGAAGATACAAATCTGTTTGTTTTTAAATTAAATTTGTCGCAGCTTGATTCTTCTACTTCTTTAACAACTTACTACTCTTTGTTCGAATCGCACCTTCGCCTTTCTGGGGGTCTTGTCCTGTTCGAATCTACCTTCAGCTTACAAAAAACAAAATTTCAACTTTCCATTTCGGAATCCGAGTGTTTGGTTCGGAAACACTTTCACAATTCAACTGAGAAACCTATTCTTCATAGTTACCCTACTAGAAGAACAAATTACTTAACAATGCCAATTTCTGATCTGTTTAAAAACTCCATCTCATCTCGTTCAATGCCAAAAAATTATTCAACCAGTTACTTTTAGAATTAAAAGTGACAAATGCATTTAATAAGTTACCGAGATTTCTTCTTGAAAGATTTAATTATTCGGTGGCAGAATTCTACAATCTACCGTAGAGCTTTGAGTAACATTGGCCTTATTTAATATTTAGTATGGTGGACGATACCATAATATATCAAATGTTTACCTATATAACATGATGCTTTTTTATTGTTAGTATGGTCAGTATTTTAATTTTTTAATATTTTGTGGTGTATTTTTATATTTATATTTTATCGTTTTGTCCGAAAATTTTTAAAATTTTTCATGACAATAAAGCTTGTCTCTCTCTCCCTCTATATACATGGGATTTATATAATGTGGAGTCATACAGAATGTATACTAAATCAAATGTAAACTAGGAATATAACCAAACTGACGATAAAAGTTAAATGAAATGCCGATTGTTATAAGCAATGCAGAAAATGCGGAAAAGTTGCGAATGCCAAATTCAAAAATAGTTCTGAGACGAGTGCCACGATTAATGGCCAATTTCCAATTAGTAACACAAAATTTCCGCCAGAGCTGTTGTGAGGTATTGCTTATACGGGTCGTTAGTAAAATTTAAATACAATAAAGTGGCTATAAAGTCAGCTGTATTACTGATATATTTGTCTTGGACAATAAATTGACTGGAGATTGCTTTCACGTTACTAATTTACAGAAAAATCATTTTTTATAGATGAATTAACAATATTTATAGACTGATTCTCGTATTTAGCAAGTAACGTAATGAATTGGTTAAGTCATCGTAGTACGAAAACATTCTTGTTCATCTAACAAAATGTTAGCACTGGAACGTTGTAAATAGATTGTTCGGTTTCCTTTCTTCCAAGCATCTCGGAAGAGGAAAGAAATAAGTTATCAAAGGTTAAAACTAGCGGGATTGTTATTGGCGGCAGAAATCGGCAATTCTGGCTCAAATGACAGCCGGCGTATACGTAAATTTAACGTGTCTCAAACTAATTAAAGTAGTTAATTCGCTTTTCCGGAACAAATGGTCGCCATTATTCGTCTTCTGTTCTACGGGTAAACGTGAAACGAGATGCTCCCGTGGGTTCACACACTTTAATGCTTTAAGATCCTTCCTATTGTTTCGACATGACAATGGGGCAACTGTCACTAGAAGCTTAAACATGATGTGGCGCATCTTAAGCACATCTTTTCCGAAATTGGTTAATGATTCGATCTTATGATTCGATCTTATTCGATTCAGATGAGGAACGCATGACATCCACCATACACATTGTTTGCAGCCAACATTTGAATAAAGATACCGTAACAGTGACGTACCAGTTTTAGTTTCCAGATACCAGAGTGGTTTTTTTTACTATTCTTTAAATGGAAAATACAAATTTATTTATCAAATCCATTGAGAACTAATAATTCCCTTCGATCATTTATCTCATCAAAGTGGTTCAACATTGTTTTCAAATGACAGTGCCAATGTCATTGTCAGCCAGGTAATGTCAATACAATGCGTTGGGCATTTGGAATTCGGAACACATCAAAGATACCCGAAGGGAAATATTAAATATAACATCAGATTCTCTGTGAACTACAAGAAGCAGCAGAATTGCAATTTGTTTAAAAAAGTTACATAATTACTTACAGAACTGTACAAAATTCACCCATTAGTTTGTATTTTAATACCGTTTTGTTTAAAAAAACAGTAAACAAGACTGTGAACCTTAAATTAGTTTAAACGTTTTAGCTGTATTTTTTTTCAATTGGTGCGGCATTGGATGATCTGTACGCCCAACAACGTTAGCTGAAGGGTATTAGCCCGGTGAGAGTAAACAGCCTTTAAACAGATGGGTTAAATTTATATGGAATTGGAATTTAAAACAGATGTTTAGCAGTAATTGAATTTTTTAAGTAAACGTTAAGCAATTCCCTGAAATATTTTGGATGTTACGACATGCAGTTTGGAAATTATTATTCTATTTTTAACTTTGCAGTGATTCGAACCAACACACCTACATCTACCACGTAAGTATCTACATATGTGATGCGATAGCAAACAAGACCAACAGAATATGCAACTCCCTTTCTCACTAAGTCGTATTTTTGTTCTCCCATGTTACAAGATTTTTCTAAACGTGGAGTAGCCTTCTACTGCAAATTCTTATGCACTAAGAAGTTTCACTTCAGAAATAACTAACGAACTAGTTTATATTTACGTATTTTCGATATAATAACTGATTCCGACTCTGTTTCTGTAAATATTGAATCACAACTATTGGTGCAGTAATGGACCAATCTGCTGCTTGCTCATGTTGGACTAGAAAAATCCATTATTGAAAATTCAGCGTATTTTTGTATTGTGCTTTCTATATGTTTACTGTGATTAAATTGTTTCTCGTTCACACAATAACAAAAACACTACAGCTTGATGAATCGTAACAAAGCTTTGGCGAATGTAAATGTTTTGTGAATAGAGTGATTATTGAAAATTTTAAAGTTCAGTAAAAAACTGCATGGGGTTCAATAATTGAAAAAAATTGAGTTTGTTTTGAATAACAAAAAAACATTCACAATATGTGAACGTTAATTATTTCTCTTTTTTTGGTAGTATACAGGATAGTGAGACAAAAATCGAAGACGTGACCATAAGTTGAGTGGATAAATGAAACTTTGCAATCAAAATTAGCACCAAACTCACAGTGAGTGTGAGAGTCCTCTTAGTTTGTATTAAGCTGAATCTTTTTTCTGGTCGGTCGTAGTTGCTAATGAGCAAAATTGGTTTTGATCTTGCAGTATTGGTATTGTTTTTGCAGGTTTTTGCGAGAAAGCAAGATCCTACATACACTAGCAAGACCAAGACCAAATGAACAACAATAGTCCAAACAGATAAGACTTGAAGTTGGGTATACAAGATGTTGTGAAACAGGATTGGACAAATTGAGCGATAGACCTGATTTATGGAAATATATTGTAAATGAGAGAACTTTTAAATCTATCATATTCAAAGTGTTTCTGTAATTTCAAAATCTTGTATATCCTGCATTATGTTGAAGATTAATTATGAATTTTACGTCAACGTATAAGTATAAATATAATGTAGAATCTGAGCATGTTAGCAATTTAGTTATTGCTAATATGCAAAAAATTACATTTGGACAGGAAATTCTAGTTTCGATGGCAAAGCAATAACTACTGCATGGTTCATAGTTTGATTTAAAGAAAACATTTTAGGTTGGATTATTAAACTTACTTTTGTCGATTTAACATGTGGCCTTATCGTATACCCTCAACGACCTAGCTTTGGAAGAACCTTTTTTACACAAAATATAAAGAGTACAAAAAAGCATCATATTTCAATACTTTTTTTGACGAATAAAACATAGTATGCTATGGCTCACTTACAATGAACATTGCAAGTGACTTTTAGAGTGCAAAGTTGTTAAGTTTATCAAACTTTATTGATTTTTTGAGAAATGGAGAGCGTTTCAAGTGATTTTCAATTCACAAATACGCTACCTAATATTAGGGAGCAAACCAACATAGCCCCATCAACCTTATCACCACAAAAATTTAAAAGCACGTATGAAAAACAATATATACAATTTAATCAATTGGCTGAAGACAACAAAATAATAATTCAGAAAAATGTTTGATAAATTGGTGGGAGGAAAAAATATATTTACTACACAGAAGTGGAGTGCCTTTTCCTCCCTTGAATGATTACTGTGAAGTACATCCTGCGGGATGACAAGTGGCACTTTCCTCCTTAGTGATACAAATAGCTATTGCCTTGGTGCTTTGTTCGTTACTAGTGGTAAGGTGTCCGTCAAAATGAGTTCTGAAATCAAAATTTTAATTCGACCTGGTAACTGGTAACTATTGCTCTTTAAAAGTTCACCTACTGTAATCCTAAGCTTCTGGAACATCAATACAGGTTAATACATACTACGCAGGTATTTTAGTCAAGTAGCAAATACTTGACGTGTCTGAACACCAAAAGTTCACTGAACAACTTCATGTATTTTTTATTTGAAATTATGTTACATGTTTATCACCTTTTTATTTTCTATTTCAGAGAGATGCTCTTAACCTGGAACCCACCAATGTAGCCAGTTGTGTTTCGAAGGGAAAATCTGAGGTAAGTTCATTAACAATAATCACACTAGAATGCAAATATGCTTCAAGGCAAAGTGCATACGACCACTGCTTACCTCTGAATATTACAATGAATAAGTAAGATACGATTGATATTTTAATTCAATCTATACGTACACTTACACAAATCTAGTTAGCGACTTTAAATGCGCGAAAGATATTGTGCGTGCGGACCGGCCCGGAGAAGACTTACAGCGTCGTCACGAGAAGGCATTCGTGCATTTTCTTGTGCCCTCAAATAATTAAGAATACCTACCAATTGAATATATTCACTTATGCTCGATTGAATTTACTATTAATTTCAATATCAAAAACTCGCAAGAGACGAGTATTTTGGTGATATAAAAATTTCCTATCACTTGCGATACTTGCCCTGATTCAAAGATCACCAGTTAGCGTATTGACCATAAAAAATTATAAATCGCTAAATTTTCACTGACTTACAAGAATGTTTATTACAAAAATAAGTGAGTAGTTATATTAACATACCTTGGCAAGAGATATAATAATTTCTTTCCTGCTCGCTTCCTGTTTCATAAATTGCAGCACAGAATTTATGAAACTACTTAGTTCTCGGCTAAGACCACTCAACGCTTCATTTTTCCGGTACTTTGCTTTAATACTCCATAATGTCTAAATATGTACTACGCTACTTAAAATGAACACTATGACCGACTGGCACGAAATGATTCTCTAAAATTTTACCTACATGACCAGAGCGCACCCAATTCCATAGATAAAAAAATACTTATAGATGGGTTAGACTGTTTTTTGCTGGACAAACTCACGATACACGTCAGGCAGTTGTCAGGAAGGGACCATAGATAACACGTTAGTATGTCAGCGCTGATATATGTGGAAGAATCTGCAACTACCACTAACGGCGTTACAGTTCTCATTAAATTAGAAATTTTAGTAATGACGGGACTCCCTATGTGGCAGCACCCTCACGCCTTCAAAGATCCCCTACCCTGCCCAATTCTCGACTCACCAAGGTGATTTGATCACTTGTATTTCACTAAAGGCTAAATAGAACATCTAAACTGACTACATCTAAAAATGTGGGACCTCTCGTAACTTATTCGCCAATCCCTAGAAAATAAAACTGCATCCAAAACTTTCACATGTTGAATACGAAACTGGAAAAATGAAAAAAAGCATGCATGAGTATGTAAGTATTGTCTTAAAACACAAAACTCCCGTCAGCTTGTCGCGTATTTCTAAGAAATATGTTTCTGTCACTTTTCTATAAATATGCAAATGTATAAAAATCTACGACGCTCTTTCCTAAATGAAAATGTCTTTTTTTCATTGAGTCCGCGCGTGAAAATTCCATGCACTTGAGTACGTGATTTTGCAAGCTGATACATGTTTACATAATGGAGAACATATCAAGAGATAAAGAAGTAGTCCGAGAGATACGATTTCCATTTTTATAATACATTGTTTGGAAACAAGATCTGATAAAAGATGCATGGAAGTTTATTTGGCCTAGCTTGTAGTCCTACATTTTCGCTTGAGAAAATGTGCATTGTATTTTTGACAGACTAAAATCTTTATAGACGGAGAAACTCCATTGAAATCGATTACTATTATATTGGATTAACTAGTTAATCTATTCGCTGACTTTTTAAACTGATTTGTGGGCAACAATGTCGCAATCTATTAATCTTCCCGATAGCACCATTAAAACCGTATGAAATGACCTATTTAAATGATCGACTTTCACACTGAACGAAGAAAATTCTACCGTCCTTTGGATGGAAAAAAAATAACATGAAAAATTAATGCTTTGCAAGCAGTTGCAACATTCTTTCATTCCTGTGATAGTTTCTCTCTGTATGAAAAACGTCGGAAACTCATATAGGTAAGGCATATTACTGACAAGGAAAATAGCGGCTTTTCATCACTTACCGAGTGAATTTATTTCCCACCTGAGAGATTGCATACTCATCTTACTCCAGTGTAATAACACTTCAATGGTCAGTAACATCAAAACGTTTTCCTGTCTGGGTTAATAAAAAATGCAAAAGGCTGACTTTTAAGGAAATTCGTTTTCCCGTTTCCTGCATATTTCCAAGAGAAAATGTGAAGTTCAACGCTATTCACTTACAAGTACCTAGATACCTTTCACCTACACTATATATCTTATACTTATATTGGTCCTGTGAAATTCCTAACATGTTTATTGCGTGTCTCTAATTCAAGTAACTTTTGCTGGTTGTTACGACCTTCTAGATGAGTACCAAACAACCGGCCGAACTGACTTGACACCAAACAACTTATCATTTTATTATTTCAAATGCATTGTTTTGTATATTATAATATACTATTCCAACTATGAAGTTTGGTTTTCATTTTCTATTGTTTAATTGAAACAAAACATTTGTTTCCAGAACAGATAATTGCCGTTGATCAACCACTGTGTCTTTGAGATTCTGTTTCCTGCCAGAACTTATAATTGAATTACTGGAAAGTAGAATTATACTCTTCCTTTTAATAATTCCAAAGCAAAATACGATATTTCACCCAGTGGTGGTTTGTTTTTGACTTTTATAATTGATGGGGCACTTTTAAATTTTGAAATTATTGGAAAATTGGTTTATACATCTTAATAGTTGATATATTGAAAAACAATTCACCTAATTTTTCAATATAAGATGCAGCTATTGTTTTTTGTTCCCAAAATATTGATATAGTCAAAAGCGTGCGGGTTCACAGGTCACTAACCATATGTATCAAATCAGAAGACACAGAGGTTACCAAAATGTGAGATTACAAATATACCTGGAGAAAATGATGATGGTTGATGTTTCCTGCACACTGGTTGACGAATTTCCACTTTTCCATTCATTCTCGAAATAATCTATCAGATTGAGTACCTTTTGCTTGAGGATACAAAATACCGGAAAATTGCTTCCTATTATTCATATAACTTCGCTGGTGGAACACTTTTTAGAATCGCTGAAAAATAAATACATATCCTTTTTTCTCACTTATAATTGCACAAGTGGTTTGTATTTTATCGGGCAAATTTGGGTTGTTTAATGAGAAACTGTTTCCTAGAAATTTGACTAGAATAACTGTCAACTATTGACAGTTATTCGAATCAAATTGCTAGAGGAAACAGTTTAGAATTTGAACAACACAAATTTACCCTATATTGGGTGTATTGGAGTGTAATTCGGCAGGACAATTTAATGAATGAGAAATTTGGAAACATATCAATGCAAACTTTATTTATGAAACATTAAAAATAAACACATTTTTATTTTAATGTACAATTATTAAAAACGCAGTTTTGCCAATCACTAATTTTACGAGAAAAACTGACATGATATATCTAATGTCAGTTTTTCGAACAAATTTAGTTACTGGCAAAACTTTGAGTTGAAGAGAAATTTATCCGATAAAAGAAAAGATCGAGTGTTTTTTGGCAAGATGAATTAACGACATAATATATGGATGAACAACAAAAATAATTATTTTTATTAACTTGCGACTCATTGTCATTGTGTAAAAGTGACGTCCGCTTACTAGATATTGAGTAAGAGGAGTTTTTATCGCGATAAAAAAGGATGCACCTTTTTTATCGATGTCAAAGTGACAATAACATTTCCAGGTATATTACATTTTAACATTGGAGTTAATTTATCGCTGTAAAAGTTAAAGCTAACTTTTTCCGCTGTCAAAGTGACAATTGCACTGTGGCATATGCGATTTTTTTATACATAAATTAAATTGTCATATATAATACCACGATAGTGAAAATTTTGTCGACAAAATTTTTCGATTGTTATGAGAGTTTGTTTCTTGGCAATTTTGCGAATGACATTTTTAACAAAACCACGAGCCGTTAGGCGAGTGGTTTTGGATTAAATGTCACGAGCAAAATTACCTTGAAGCAACAAACTTGAATACGACAAGAGAAAAAATTTACCTAACAAAATTTTTAATTGAGTGGTATTCGACATGACTATTTCACGAGAGAAAAACTGAAAAATCATATGTTTGAACGTTTTATTTATTGCAAACTTCAGTTATACAAAGCCAAAAAAATAACATTGTGAAATAACATTGTGAAAAAAAAAATACTTATTTATGTAAAAAGTACAATTATTATAATTGTACGTTGTAGCATTATTTTGGGGATTGTTTTGCACCATATCCTGTGATAAATTTAAGTTGAAAACTGAGGATTTCTTTTCTTTATTTTTATTTTCTCGAAGGTTCTCCATAAGTTGGAAATGGTGTTCTTCATTTAATTGTAAATATGGTTTCAAAGAATGGGCAGAAGAATGTCCTATAAGCTTAATTACTTCTTGAGTTAACTGTATAAACCCTCACTTCGTGGAATCTACTCATCATATGGTTTTAAATGAAACTAACTGTTTCTAAATGACTCCACAATATATTTGAAAAAATGTGTAAATTGCAAGTAAATTATTGACAATTGTTTCGATAAATATATCATCGTCAGAATGACAGAAGTTACTTTTGACATGATGTATACTTGATATATATTTGGCTAGTCCAAATAGTGCCTATCTAGTGATTGACTTAATATATATGAATAGAAAAAAGAAAAAAGAAGAAGATTTTACAAATAGTAGCTTTGATATTATTAGCCCTATGTGGATATTCTGGATATCTTTTAGCTACAGATTCAGAAATAGCTTTAAAATCTCAGTCTAATAATTTTCTTTATGAGAAATTTAAAATTGCCGAACTTTTGAATAAAATCCCACCGTCAAAAATTAAATGTCAAACTAAAAATGACATTTCAGCATTAAATTCAATTAAGAAGAAAATAGTAGATAATAACCTTACAATAACAAAGTCCGACAAGGGAAACGCGACTGTCATTTTAGAGACTCGCCCGTACAAGTCAAAAGTTAATAATTTTCTTGAATCTTGTGATGCCAAAATTCTTAGGGCAGACCCAACAAAAAAGTTTTCTAATACAGTAAGGGCCGGTTTTACAAGAGAGATTTATACTAGGTATAGTTATACTGGGTATAAAGTTATACCAAAATTTTTACCTAAAATGAAATTAGTTGGTTTTACGATGCTTTTTTACACCGGTATAGCAATTCTTACTCCAAGAAAAAGCATCGTAAAACCAACCAGATTTAAACTAGGTATAAATTCTGGTATAACTTTATACCCAGTATAACTATACCTAGTATAAATCTCTCTTGTAAAACCGGCCCTAATACACCTAATAATAAGTTAGCTGAAAGACTAAATAATATACTCAATGACTATGGATGTATTTCTAAATACTCAATTCAAAATTCCATAGAACTAATCAAAAAATTGAAAACATACAACTTACAAGAAAACTCTAAACTCATTTCATTTGATGTTACCAATATGTTCTCTAAAATTCCGCCAAAAGAGTGCATAACACTTGTAAGAAAGTTGCTAGAGGATAAAAACATCCATCCGGGAATAATATCAGACATACTTAATTTATTTGACGTTTGTATTAATCAGAACTATTTCACTTTTGATAGTAAGGTATATATTCAAAATGAAGGTTTACCAATGGGAAGCCCTATATCACCAATTTTGGCAAACATTTTTATGGACAGTTTGGAAAGAAAGATCTTTGAATGTAATATTTCAAAAAATATTTTATTTTGGTATAGGTATGTAGATGACATATTAACGTGTTTTGTAGGTAGTGAACGACAATTAAATATGTTTTTCAATTATATTAATAATTTACACCCAAAAATTAAATTCACACTAGAAGTTGAAGAAAATAACTCAATTAATTTTCTTGATTTAAAAATTCAAAAAGTCAATAATGTACACTGGACTTTTCAATTTACAGAAAACCAACACATACTGATGTGACTATACCATATATTATGATTCCAACCACCCCATGTCACATAAACTAGCAGCATACAATTCGATGATTCATAGAGCATTTTCGGTTCCTATGAACAAATTTAATTTTGATAGAGAAATTAATACAATTAAACAAATAGCCATATCCAATGGTTATCCTTTACATTTAATAAATAAATTACTTAATAAAAAAGAGAAAAAGATGGCGTTACAACTAATATTTCCTAAACAAACTAAAGAAGTAACAAATTACAAAACCATCACTTATGCTGGTAATATTTCCAATAATATTTCAAAGATAATATCTTCAGCAACAAATACAACAATTTCTTTTAAAACAGAAAACAATGTAGGTAGAAATTTGCTAAATGTAAAAACAAAAATAACCCCATTAAGAAAATCTGGGATATACAAACTTAAATGTCCGGATTGTAATGCTGTCTATCTTGGTCAAACCAGTCGTAATTTTGAAATTAGGTACAATGAACACTTACGAGCATACAGATTAAAACAACCAGATAAATCACATTATGCAAAACACCTACTTGACACTAAACATTCAGTAACACCTAACACAGAACCAGAAATACTACATGTTTGTGATAAGAAGCAAGAACTGGACTTCCTTGAAGAATTAGAAATTAGAAGACACTTAACAGACTCACAATATGAAGTCCTCAATGAACAGCTGAATCTAGGAAGTTCTCCATTATTAAACTGTCTTCTTAAGTAATAATTGTAAAGATCAGCAGATATAGTTTTCCTGGTTTCCTATATCATTGCACAGTTATACTGATCTTAAATGGGACAAAGATATCCAGAATATCCCCATAGGGCTAATAATATCAAAGCTACTATTTGTAAAATCTTCTTCTT
>CAJUYH010003175.1:0-34376 GCA_910591685.1 Galerucella tenella | reverse complement strand
AACTCATGCTTCGAAAGGAAGCTAAATATCAGGAGAACAAATTGAATGTTAAACTTTCTTGGAAAAGGAACGAGGACGAAAGAACAGAAAAAGAATAAGTGAGAGACTTTCAAAGAATGTTCGGTAAAAATGACGACCGCAACCATGTATCATACATTGAATGTAAACAGCAATCGTGGGAGGAATAATTATTACAAATGGCACTAGGAGCTCTAACGTAAATTTCAGCCAATTTGGCACGATCTACACAAACATCGATATTTGGATCCAATTGCCTGGTTTGAAAAGCCAAGTTTTTAGTTTTACGGATATGTTTTAATAACGTGAACCGATGACAAATTTCTTCTGAAATTTACCTTTCCCCGAGGTGGAAGTTTTAAAAGTTCTTGGTTGGCAACTGGACCGGAGTCCCCCGTTGAAAACAAAGAACTCTTGTTTCGAGTTAGCCAAAACTACGTAACTGCAAAGTGGAACTATGCTTGGTCCGAAGTCATAGTAAAAAGGAAAACGATAGTGGATGTACTCGCAAAGCAAGGAGCGGAAATAGACATCGCCACGGCAGTTAACACAACTGTATTAACGTAATACTCATATTACGTTATGCTGTATGCTGCTTATTCCTCGTATGTGGCCGAATAAAACTTAATTACTTCATTAACAAAAAATATAAAAACTATATGTACAAAAGCCCATAAAAATAACAACAATAGTGACCTTTACTCTGCTCAATCCCACGGTTATACCTACTTAAACTATTTCACATTCCCACGTCGCCCTATTTCCAAAAACCAGGCCACTTCGCTCCCCCGAACTCAACTTATCGTGTATCTGTTACAGAATATGACATAAAACAGATCTCGGTTCCAAGTATAGTGACATATTCATTATCGGGTCTTGTATAAAAATTTAATATATAAGAAATATGGAATATAACAGAGGCGTAACAACAGCATTACAACCGATTAAGTCACTCAAATATATTACGGATACCTAAAATATTCCTGAACAAATAGGAAAAGCGATGGGACAGCCAAGACGATTATAGCATAACCCGAACCCTGTGGCCCAGGATACACTGGGAAGGAACAAAAAATTCCTTGAGAAAGAGGAGCCTGTGGCGAAATAAATATATTTAGTATATTTACCGGATAATGTATTGCTAGAAATATTCTAAATTATGACCTTTGCAAAGAATGTGAAGAAGAACAAAAAATAATTGAACCCCCATTTTGTCACTGCCAGGCACTAAAAATATCCGTTCCGAAACTGTGGGACAAAACTTCATAAATGGATATCTTCTGTAAGTTCCTTTGGGAATCAAACCACAATAATGTTTTTTATTTTTTATTTCGACGTTTCGGTAGCGTTCCAGCTACCGTTGTCAAGATTAACTAGTAATAAAATTAATAAAATAATTTTTGGTCCCTATCTGACACAACGAAAAAATATGACCACAATATGACAACTAGACAATCAATAATATTTTGAAGTTTAAGACTACAAAACTTTGTTGTCAAATTTTAAGGTACATTCATAGTAAAATGGTAAAATGTGAAATGAAATATTTTATTTTATGACATTCTTACGATATGATAGTCTACTAGAAATGGAATACAGTGAAGTGCACGTTTCAGGAACGGTTTTTATTGGGATAGCGCTTTTTTAGCTTATTTTGGAAATGTTGTTAATAAAACGTTAATAAACGTTAATAAAAAATAAAAAACATTATTGTGGTTTCATAAATGGAATTGAAGAATCGGCACGCTAAGGAATCCATGAAATACTGGAAGTGTCTTAAAACGAGGCGGCCATAAGAGGTGTATTGGTTTAAAGCAAACTTAGGATATCACAATAGGCTTCAGCGCCTCATACCATTTTAAATGCCAATAATTACCCGGCAGAATTTGTAAATGAAGAAATCAAGAATATAGAGAAAGGCTCATTCTTAATACCCCATAATAATAACAATAATATTAATAATTCAGCTAACATAATTTTTAAAAACTTGACAATACCGTATGTTAGGGGTTTGTCAGAAAGAATTAAGAAAATTGGTAATCAATTTAATATTCGAACCAGCTTTAAATCTAACAATACTTTGAGATCTATCTTAACAAAAACGAAACCAAAAAATGAAGAACAATCTTCAAAAAATTGCATATATCAGATATCTTGTGAATGCGACAAATTCTATTTCGGTGAAACATCTAGACCATTGAAAGTCCGAATAAGTGAACATAAAAAATACATCAAAGATAGGGTGTTCTTTAAGTCAGGTTTTTGTAAACATGCTTGGGAAGGGGGGCATAAAATTCAATGGGATTCGACAAAAATAATATTGAAAGAGCCCAATAATAAAAGACGAAAAATCAAAGAAAGTGCTTTAATACAACTAAATGCAGATAAATGTGTAGCTAGTATTTCAGCCGAATGTAGTCAAATTTGGTTACCAATGTTAGAAAGAGAAATTTCCAATAATCAATTACCTGCGTTATCAGGATAGCATCATAAGTTTTTATCCAGGTTTTCTTATAATTTATCATTGGAATAGTTGTTAATCGATACACACTTCAATACATAAAATCACCAAACTGAGTTATACATGTCTTGAAAACAAAAATGATCATACACAAAAAAGTAACAACAAACTCGTTTTATTAACAACATTTCCAAAATAAGCTAAAAAAAGCGCTATCCCAATAAAAACCGTTCCTGAAACGTGCACTTCACTGAATTCCATTTCTAGTAGACTATCATATCGTTAGAATGTCATAAAATAAAATATTTCATTTCACATTTTACCATTTTACTATGAATGTACCTTAATAAAATTTGACAACAAAGTTTTGTAGTCTTAAACTTCAAAATATTATTGATTGTCTTGTTGTTATATTCTGGTCATATTTTCTCGTTGTGTCAGATAGGGACCAAAAATTATTTTATTAATTTTATTACTAGTTAATCTTGACAACGGTAGCTGGAACGCTACCGAAACGTCGAAATAAAAAATAAAAAACATTATTGTGGTTTGATTCCCAAAAGAATAAGAGAAAAAAAATAATCAGTTTCTTGGTAATATATCCATTTAGTGTATCTTTTGATTTTTTGATTTTTTGAGACACTGGATGCATTCCAAAACAACAATAAAACTTATATATTATTAACATATGAATATTTATTGAAAATTTAACTTATATCAAGAATTTTCTATTTCAAATGGCACAATATTTTTAGTTTTCGACATGGTATCGACAAAATTTATGAAGATCTTTATTGGTGCCAAATACCGAAAATCAAGAATCTTCTGTCGAATATTCCTTCACGAGCATATCCGGTCTTACTGCCACCTCTATCTGAAGCAACAGCGAAAAGGGAATTGTAAAAAATTGCGTTGAATAAGATTTATAGAAATATTCAGTTTGCATCCGAATTCCAGTCACAATCCTTTTTTATTGGAGTACGATCGATGGGAAAAAAATCAATGTAGAGGATGCATTTTCCACAGTATGTATGTAATACATGTAAGATATTTTTTAATGTGGTTACCAACCATCTAGTTATTGAAACTTGCTCTCTCAGATGGTTTAAAATACTAAATTTTAACTGCTTATCATGTATTCAAAGTGCCCTGAATCCTTATCTCATCGGGTATAAAAATGCATCCAGAATATTAAGTATTTGCATCTTATGCAGGAATTGAATTGAATTGGAATCTATTCAATTATTTTCCTAAAAAATTCCAGTGAATATGAGTCGGGTATGGAGTCACAATAAAATTGAGGAGAGTTTTTGTATGCGTGTGAATTAATGCGAATGATTTTTCCCCGTCGGCTTTGTTTTTATTTCACGGTAAAAAATTTTTTTGAATAATTTCCATGAAAATGGGTGCTCAGAGCTTTCGGAATAAGCACATATTGTTATGTATAAAAATACGTTTTATCTCTAACCCTTTAATTATTTGTTTTTAATCCCGTTTGTAATAATTATTATCAATGATTCATTAAAACTTTTATAGATTTTTTAGGATCCTGAATAATTGATGGATACATTTTGTATAAGTTTTTTTCTACGAGCGGGCGGAAAATTGAATTTTCCACACACATTTTAGTGTGGAAAATTAATTTTCCTGCAACGTGTGGAAATAATTTTCCGCACCGTGTGGAATAGGTATTTTCCTAACAAGTGCGGAAAGTGATACTTTCCCGCACGCGACTGCAGTTGACCCGAACGACGCGAAGCGGAGTTCGGGCAAGCGGTCAAGGGCAGGAAAGGCAGGAACATTATTTTTTCTACGACCGTATATACAAAAAATTATACCAACCAATTTTTCAATAGTTATTTTATTTCAACTCACAAAACTGTAACCAAAAACTTTTATTATTATTTTAAATTATTATTATAAATATTAATATTAGTAACACAATCTCCAGGAACCCAAGAACACAGGTTTGTGTACCATTGGGTGAGGGTGTATCTGCATATCAGGCCGAGATATATGCTATCTTGGAATGTGCGCAGATAAACCTAGACAGAGGTTATGTGAATCGACGCATAACCATATACTCCGACAGTCAGGCAGCAATTAAAGCCCTGAGTGGGTATACCAGCAACTCAGGACTTGCTAACGAATGTCGAGAACTACTTGCTAATCTTGCAAGGCGGAACGTGGTGCGGCTAGAATGGATTCCAGCCCACTCTGGTTTTGAAGGCAACGAGATGATGGCGGATGCACTGGCTGCGGGAGGGGCGGCAGCTCCTTTCTGCGGCCCGGGCCCGACCCTGGGCCTAACAAAACAAAGAATACGCAAGGAGACGAAGAAGTGGCTGAGAAATCAGCATCTCGCTCATTGGAATGCTCTGCAGGGTCCTAGACAATCCAAACTTCTACTGAAGGGATGGACTGATGGACACGCCAGGGCAGCCACTGAACTACCAAGGAGTAGGCTAAGGAAGATAGCAGGACTCCTAACAGGGCACTGCTGTATGAGGAAGCAATAGATTGATATCATACTGTTTCTGCAACGTAGCCTCTGGTCTCTAGTATCCATTCGCTCATTTAGTTATTTCCACGCCATATTTTATAAAAAGTTCGAAATAAATTGAGCAATATTGCATTTGAAAATGTCGCGGGCACATGGTCAAGTAATTTCGCTCACTTTATTTAGAAAGGCCTTGCATTTATAAAGTCAAAACTATATATTTTTTGTAATATTTTATCACCACACATGTACTACAAAAATACCAGGTACGTCTATGTAGCTTCATGTTAGTGAAAATAATAAGACCATCATTCTTTTCTCCGGGTATATTTGTAATCTCATATTTTGGTAACCTCTTTGTTTTCTGATTTAATACATATGGTTAGTGACCTTTGAACCCGCACGATAAGAGCGCTTTTGACTATTTACCCAGATTATAAGGATGTAATAGGACATGAAATTATTTAAAAAAAATTGAAAGGACTTTCTTTTATATACGTTTTCTTAACATGCTACGATCTCATGAAAGAGCTTAGAACAATTCCCGAGGTACTTAACAGTATTTACCACTTTTCTTCCTGTGTTGTAAAAGATGTTGACTTAAATTTATCTTTTCACTATATAAGGGTGGCTTGAATAATTTTTTTCCATTTGAAACCAAAATTTTGTTGATTGTCGTTGAGCGCCAATGAAACACTAAAAAGTCCAATGACGTTAAAAAAAATGATGTTAAAGTGAATAATGCAGGTTCTTGCCTAACTAACCAATAAATTTGGAGGTAAACTAAGCCAGTTCACAGGGCTTTGTTACCTTATTGATTTAAAGAAAAAAGTTTTTTTTTTAGCAAAACTAAAAAAAAAGAGAAAGCAATTTAAGCAATTTCCTAAAAGAAAATTAGAGAAAAAAAATCAAATCTAAAGGTCAGCTAACTTTTATGTTTAAAAAAAAAGAAAGAACTTAAAGTTTCTATATAATAAATAAAACTAATACGTAAAAAAATGTATATAATTAAAGTATTTAAATTACAAAAAAATGGGTTAGTAGCAAATAAAAAAATATAAAATACTTAACACCCTAAAACAAATGTTTATGAAGATGAAGTCCAGTTGATGTTGAAACTTTAGCTATTGATGTGGTTCTATGGAATGTCTACAGGAAACTGTATCCAGGTTACTTTACGATTCCAGAAAAACTTGTATCGAAGGAACTGTACAAGGGAAACTATACTCATAAAACTTGTTATTCCATTGGAACTTGTATTCCAGGAAACTTTTTATCGAAATAGGAACTGCTTGTCACACAGGAACTTGTTTGTCACACAGGAACTATAATAGGTACTACTGTGTTCCAGGAAACTGTGTCCAGGAAGCTGTGTCCAGGAAACTGTGTCCAGGAAACTGTGTCCAGGAAACTGTGTCCTGGGAACTGTGCTACAATAACTATTTCGGTATAAGTGAAAAAAATAACAAAAAAAAATTTTAGCATGAGGATATCTGTCCAGCTCAATAGTTACAATTTAAAAATTGAACCTAAGGATTCATCCTGGACAAATATATGATTTGAATTGAAAAAAAATAAGGAACAATAATATTAAACTAAAAATATCTAATATTAAGCTTAGCTAGATAGAAGAGGAAAGGTATAACCATGTGGCTTCCAAAATGGGTATCCATTTAGTACAAAAAAAATACTCATCGAATATTAATATTGAATTATGGAATTCTTAAGATATAAATGTAACAAGAAAAATAACATACCAGTAATCCAGATAGGTACTTTAAAAGTTACTGCTGCCTATTAGATTTTGTGTGAATTGGATAAAATTGTTAAAATAATTACTTGGATTACTCCACAGTTCCAACTTGCTATGTCTACAGACGATGAGAGAAGACCCGCCGGAACCTTTCTCATCCTTATTTAAAGACCATTCGAAATTTCAAGTTTCGCGGTAAAATACTTCTAGAATATTGATTTTTGGTCTACTAGTTAATTCCACCACAAATCACAAAAGTGAAATAATTTATTAAATATTTGAATGAAATAATTTAAGGAAAAATATATATATACTATTCCACCAAAAATAAAAATTGTGAAGAAATTGCACATTTTCAATATCTGAAATGTTAACTAACAAAGTTAACGTTTTACACTACGCTACACGGTAGGTTATGAAAAGTCCTATTGATCATGTATCTCTAACGTTATTGTTACAATCCAGTTTGGTATAAATGAGTGTCTAAATTAGTCTCATACAGAGCAATACAGAACAGCCAGACAGAAGTGAAAATGAAGATGTTACCTTACTCTGCTAAAGATATATCACACTGATATTCATAGTGGTAATTTATATTATACGCGAAGTTTGTAGCGTTTCAAAAGCCCCGACAGTGGTTATATCAAGAAACAAAAGGGCAATTTGTCACTTCTAGATAATATACTGATTTATCTCAACATGTTATGGTCATTGTGATTTAACACAAAATCTTACAGAGTGACAGTCTGCTATTTTATACCCGGTAAATTTGCTAGCGCTCCTAACAATTCTACATCCGGATGATAAGTAATAAGACCTTTTTTTTGGAGCGCTATCTAAAGCTGGCCTAGCGCAAACTCTCTAACTGTGGAAAAATACGCGTGGAAGTAACTACTCATGTGTATTCACATATTATCCTTTTTGTCAAGTGCACGACGCCGAAGTATGCAGAACTACAGCAAAGAGAATTAGGGATTCTGAGTAGCGTAAAATTTGTTTCAGAATGCAAACGTCAAATACATTTTCCCTTTTTAAATGCTACCTACGAAACTCAAGGATTACCCAAGGAGAATAAGTGGAAGTTAACTTTTTCTTTATCTTAGTATTGATTAACAAACACATTGCTGGTTTTTGTACATAATAATAATATACAACCCTGTAATATGAATATCTGTTTATTTAAAATGGTACAATAGTAACCGTAGTTTACGTCATTATTATCATACAATACCGTTATGCCCTCATAGTCCAGTAAATGAAGGAGGAAAAAAGGCAAAGTTAACATTAATGACGCCCTGTTTTCATCTTCCGGTTGGAAGTTGCATTTGATACCTCATTAAACATGAGACAAAGTTCTGCATGAAAACGCGTGCGAGGGCGGAGAAAAGGGCCCCAAAAGACCAAAAAAATAGGTTTTCAGCCAATATCTCCTAAAATATGACAGTAAGAGATTTTCGGTTAGGGTAAAAATTGAGGTTCAGTTAATTTCCTACCAAAATGGTTCCCATGATTTTTTTCGCAACATTAATATTTTCTGCAAAAAAATCGGGTTGAAAAACCGGAAATTTTGAGACTTGTGAAATATGCAAGTTTTGTACAAAATTTGAGCTGGGGGGTGTTGGAGATCCATTATTTTCAATGTTTTGGATTGTGGAAATCAATTGTAGATGGCGCCACCACATTTTACAAATTGGGAAAATCCTCGGTGCCATAAATGAGAAACCCTGTAACCAGACACTTTTTATGGATATTTATGTTTCCGAGGGTCTTGTTTTCCTCTCAGATGAGACCTCAAGATATACTTATTAGGAAAACGGGCTATAAGATTAATTCTAGCGAGATGGACCTCACCATAGTGGACCTGAATCTAGCAACAATCAGCTTTGCACATGTGGCAAAATACTGAAGTTCATTAGGTTTTTGGTATGGGAAACTGAAAATGCCTCAAGAGTGAAGAATATTCACCCATAATACTCAGCAACAATTTCTTGCAGATTCTCCGCAAATTTTCGCAAATTTTCTTGCAACCAGACTGATTGAGGTTTTTGGAATAACGAGTTATAACCGTTCTTCATGTTTCATTCATTATAGAAAAATATATATATTTTTTCAATTATCTATTTATTTATCAACGGAAGAACCCAATATAATGATACAAGAATAATACATTATAGACTAAAATATTACAAAGAAAATTTTTAACAAAAGTACAAGAGATTCACGGGTTAGTTGTCCATGAATTGATGAAAAAAGTATATAAAAATACATTGCAATTATGACATAAATCTGTTCACCAGTCATCATCTGATTCTTGGTCAAGAACTTCTTCTGGGTCTAGAGCTCCCTCTAGCTCCACCCCGTCAACAACTTCTTTTGAGTCTACAGTTTCCTCTAATTCTACCTCTTGGGATAACACATTATCGCTGTCTTTATAATTCGAACACTGGCGTGACTCACACGAACCACAAATAGATGAGCAAGGTAGCCCTGCTTTCTTGCATGAACATGTTCCCTCACATTATTTCTCACATTGACAAAATATCATCTTTAATATTGTCGGAAGCGCTGGCTCTTTAATGGTTTGGACAGGCATGAGTATATCCTCTGCACGTTTCCATCCCCATTTTTCTGGTAAACAAATGTTCTTGAATAAAAACAACATGAACAAATTCTCACCTTTTCCTCCAATTTTACAAGATTTGAATCTTCACTTTCTATGTTTTGGGTTGGTGATAAAAGTTAATTTTAACGAAAAACGTCAATATTTATTCAATATTCCTCACTTTTATGACTTTTCTCTCTATAATTGATAATAATATTTAACAAAATAATGACAGAAAACAAACACATTTATGCCTCCAAGTGTGGCCGCATGGTTTGTAGCAGACGACACGAGCGCCACGTAGAGCACACGCGCGGCGAACGACGGAGGAACGAAAGTAATAAATTATAGCGTATACATTTTAGATATACTGGTTTTTCCCCGGAGTATCAAAGGTAAGACTTACATACATCGATGGAAAGCTGGGAATTCCCCCGTTACACTAGTTAAGGTGTTAAAATGTTAGAAATAAAGAGCGGGGAGAAAAAAACCACCAAAAAAAGTACGTTTTTCACTTGAGCCCGCGTTTTTTAATTTTATTGAAAAATGGACGACTTCGTCAAAAAAAGTAATTGCACAATCGAAAAGTAGACATTCTTAGCTGTCAAATGATGTATCATAGAGACCAATCGGATCATGTATAAATTTTTAATTGATGGTTGCTCACAAAATTTCCCCGCGCTCCAAAAACAGCAAAAATTTGGGATTCAATAAGCAACGATTAAATGGAAATTAAAAAAGATTAGGGTATACAAATTTCAGGGATGACAAAGGACCTTATGAGGACCCATAATCAAGACAATTTTGAGTAAATTAATGCAATACAAAAAAAATAGGAACAAATTCCTGACGAGGTCAAAATTGCCCGGGAGCAGAAAGTTTGACCCGTGTTCCGATATGGCCAAAAGAGTCAAGCGTGACTCAATTCACAGGGTATGATAGCAGCTCCTCTTTCACATGAACTTTGAATCATGAGAAAATATGCGTTTTTCACGAAGTTATTGAATAATTTGTCCCCCCGCTGATGTGTAAATACACGTTACTGTGCTCTCCGGCACACAGCACAGAAGCTCATTATTCGAGGTGCGCTTGGTGCCGTTTTTCTCGAAACCGGTCAAATTTTCGAGAAAAATCATGAGTACCATTTTTTTAGAAAATTAACTGAACTTTAATTTTTATTTGAACCAAAAATCTCTAACTGCCATATTTTGGGAGATATTGGCTGAAAACCTATTTTTCTGGTCTTTTGGGGCCATTTTCTCCGCCCTCGCACGCGTTTCTATGCAGAACTTTGTCTCATGTTTAATGAGGTACCAAATGCAACTTCCAACCGGAAGATGAAAATGGGGCGTCATTAATGTTAACTTTTTCCCTTTATTTATTGGACTATCATGTATACCTATATTTAACGAACCCTATTTTATAAAGCAGAAAATATCAAGTTATGCAATACTCATTTTGATATGCAACATATTTTAATATGAACATGAGGGTAGATCCTTTACAATTATCCACATAAGCTACTAATTTTTGTGGTAGATAGAGAATATCAGATCTTAGGGGGAAACTGGAACGTGTTATAATTAGTGTTTCGTTTTAAGCAATAGAAAAACTTCTCAATACAACTTTTGCGAATCCTATAGACTACGCAATTCGAAGAATTAGTCGGATTGAATTTATACGAGGTGTCCCAGTTTATTGTGTACAGAAATTAGCTCGCTTATTGTGAAGATATAAATAATGTAAAAACTGTTATAAATGTAGGTATCGTTGTATTGACCTATTAAAAAATGTAACACTCATTTGCAAGACAACCCTAACATTTTCAAGTGAAAACTTGTTTGGGTGAGTTGAGCATATTTTTTGGGTGAAGAAAAATCATGGACTATATGTGTGTCAATTTATTAGCGAAAATTCATATATAGCATAGGCGCCCCATAAAAAATGTATAGGGAATTGATTTATTTTTTAAAAATATCAAGATCCTAATCGTAAGGAATAAATTTTATTAGGAATCAATTTACAAAAAAGTCCGTCTTGTTATGTGTTTTCACTTCAGTCAGCAGTCCCAATTACTGTTCTTTCTAATTATCGTCTAATGCCACCCCTGCATATTTTCATCGAAAGCATGCCTTTGTGTGCCACTCAATAGCCTTACAGCTCCCACTTGCAGTGTCTTTGTCCACCACAACAGCCCTTGTGTGTTGCCATTGGTTCCTTTTTTGTGATGAGTCCCTAGTTTTTCACACACATTCTTCTGCATCCATCAATGCAATGGTAGTTTTTGTGTGCTCTTCTGAATGTGTATGTATGTATGTATGTACTCCTAGGTACTTTGTTTCCTTGGCAAAGGGAATCAATCACTTCTTCCCTTTGCACTATTGGCATCATGCCTTGTAGTGCCGTATTTTTCATTAAAGTCTCTCTTGTAGCTCAAATTAAAGTAGGTGTAATACTACGACATACCACATGCTGTTTAATAAAGTAACATTGCAGCTAACACACAAAAAAGAAATATATTATCTTGGTTGTGTGAACCTCAAAAGCATTTAACATAGTCCCGATACATTGGAACACATTCAACAATCTCAAAGTCACAAATGATTTAATAGAAGGAATCAAAGCACAATATTGTATCAATACAAATTGAAACAACGCAAGGAGTACTTATTTCAAGGTGCAGTACTTTGCCTATTGCTTTTCATAATAAATATAGACCAAATAAAGGAGATGGGGGATAAGGAATGAGAAAGGGAAAACTATAGAGGAAATAAAAATATTAGCAAAGAGACAGGAAATAGTTGAATCATTGAGTACAAGAGGAACCGGACTCCTCGTTCGACATCTGAAGAGGGAGAAGGAGAACTGAATAAGATCAAACTCTGAAGGCTTATTATTCATTTGGAATAAAATCACTTTTTTCTTGAATATTTACGCTCAAAAATCAAAAATTCCTTATTGTTAAAAAATAAATTGAACCTTCTTTTAAACGTGCGGTTGAAAGGGCAGGTGAATGATTTCATTCGAAAAGTGTATATATAATAATTCAGAATGTTTCCTAGGAACTTAAAGCTACGTAATTTATTTGTTAATTTAGAGCCACACTGTATAATGAGAGTTGTGTATCCGAGATTTATGTGACATATTGCTTAAACAATCAATGATTCGTACGAAATCGTCAACTGCAATAAATTTTACACATTGAATTGAAGTATTTATGATAGGGTGGTTCTATGAATGGGTCTCCGGGTCTCCACCCTGCTATATACCCTTGGCTAACAAAGGATCAGTCGGAATGCCCGGTAACATTGCCGGTAATTTACCTAATCTGAAACTTAAATGAAAGTTGTAGGCCCTTCAAAGGATTTGAAAAAATTCTTCCATTAAATATGAAGATTAAAATAGCTTTCTTTTTATTTTTATATACGTTATACAACTAATATTTTCAGTAGTAATACCCCTAGGGTCTTGATAATACCGAGATAATTTTGTCATAGAGAATGCTGAAAGCGTGTTGCTTGATAATAGCCCAAGGCCGCAGGCCGAGGGCTATTATCAAGACCCGGGGAGTATTCTATAAGATAATTTTTTACTTTGCAGCTTTCAAAAAATTGATTGTCAATCTGACTTTCAATAATTTTTAATACAAACTTTATTAGTTTTAATCAAATATTATTCATTTTTATTTAAAACTACAGTTGTGAAAAGTACAATTGGTGAATTAATTGAATCGTTAGATGCAATACCAAATATTCGCGACATTTTTAATCCAGTTGTCAGTTTGACGTTTAATTAATTTTTAATAAAAAATAAACACCAAACTGAAAACACCACATGTAGGGTATTTTCGCTGTAATACAGCGGTGATTAGATGAAATTTGACACATGACTTGAAATTACGTAATTTGATTGGTTACTATATTCAGTAAAAAATTATCGCTGTAATACAGCGGTGATTGGATGAAATTTGACATATGACTTGAAATTAAGTAATTTGATTGGTTACTATATCCAGTAAAAAAGTATCTCTATAATACCATTCCATTCTGTATATTTTATAGAAAATGAACACCAAATTGGAAACCCTTCTCCCATTATAAAAAATATAATAGATATTGGAAGGTATTGTGGTTATAATAGGTTCAAAGGTGTATCCTCTTATCCCATACAATATACTTTGCTGTTTGCAATTAATTTTTCTTATCCAGTTTCTAAACTATTTTTATGATAGATCGAAATATCGAGATGTTTAACCAATTGGCAATAATGTGTAATGTTTTTGTTCGTTCCATTTTTTATTTTATATTAAAAAAAAATAAAAATTATTAATCAAATCAAAATTCAAATACTGCTTGAACCCGCGATTGCTGGATGTAATCTAAAATTTTGTAAATTCACCCTTCTAACCCTAGTGTTATTGTACCTTTGTACAGGAAATTAAGCATTTTGAGTCGCAATTTTTCCGTCCAGCATGGATTTACTTGAAATTTTCACAGAAGGTAGGGAACAGCCCAAGGATCATATACTTTATTCCGCCGCTGCACGCAGTGCCGTAACGAAGATATGAAGCACCTATGGCAAGTTTTTTTTGCCCGTAACCCAATAATTACAAAAAAATAAAAAATAAAATTGTAGTTTGACTAAATACAATATACCCACTTTACGAGCCGCACTCCCTTGTGAGTGGACCTCCAGAAGTCAGACTTGTGTGGAAGGAGGAACGGAATGACATCCAAAATAACTTTTAAATTGTGTCTCTACTTTCCTTTTTCTTTCAAAGTTCCAAGGGATCGTCTATAAAACCACCTAATTTTTTTTGTGAAATGATGAATTTTCGTGAAACCCCTTAGTGGTTCATCCGTTCTGATTTTTTTCCAATAATAATACATGGATAACAAATTAGTGCATCTATCCTAACTTGATTGATAACATCAAAGGAATTCCATTTTATAGATACACTATCTTCTGGCCATTCATCTTCGGACGGTTTGCCAATTACTCTGAATATTTTGCTCAGTTGATCCCCCTCTGAAGAACCACAAAATAGAGCTTTCAGGCTATACAGCTCCACAATTATACAACCCACGGACCAAATATCAACTGGAGTTGCATAAGTAAGACCTAGAAGAACTTCCGGAGCTCGGTACCATAAAGTGACAACCACAGAAGTTAGTTGCATTTCAAAGTCGTAACTCTTTGCCAAACCAAAATCTGCCAATTTAATATGCCCATCATGTGTTACTAATAAATTCTGGGGCTTTAAATCTCTGTGTACAACTCTATTGCTGTGTAAAAAGTCAACTCCCTTAAGTATCTCTCTAGTTAAATTTCGAATTTGTATTGAGCTGAAGCCTTTCGAATTTCTTTCTATGTAAGTAGCTAGATCTTGCTCTACATGTTCAAACACTAGGTACATGATGAGCTCTTTTTCCATTTGCTGTCCATGACATACACCTAAATTATATCATAGGTCCGGTCAATGTTTAACAAATATATATTTGTGCCAGGTTGTGGGATCGTTTATAATCTATTATTTTTGAATTGTTTTCTAATTCAACATCGACCATATTATCATTACTACATTGTTTAGTGATATCCTGGATTTGATATTGAATTTTTGGTACTGTTCCAATTTTCTATGAGACATGGTTACTTACAGAAGTAGAAGGCATATTTAATTCAAGTTTGAATGTTCTAGAGAAGGATCTTTAAGAAAAATATCAGTTGGTGTAGTATTTTTCTCCAGATTTGCAATCGTCTGTTCTTAAACTGTGCACCGGCCATTTTTTTTACTGGCATTTTTTTAGTAAAATTTGCGTTCTTATGAATACAATTATTTATGGCACTTAGGTACCTATAGTGGGCATTGCAGTATGTTCAATATTAACAATATTCTATTTATTATTATATTTCTTTTCACGAAAGATATAAATTATATAAAAATAACAAAGACAAATTAACAATACAACAAATTTTAAAAACGAGGAACTACAATGATCAACAAAAACTGAAGCGCCTTGCATACTAAAGGGATGAGAAACCATTTTTTACAAGTCAACTATAAAGATAAAAATAAATGTGCGAGACACATGTATTTGTAAAGTATGAAATGATGACTAAGAATTTTACAAGAAAAGCTGATTAGTATTCGGTAAAGAAAACCTAAAAGAGGTCAATTTTTGTTAGCATTTCCTTAGACGAAAAACGCTCAGTGACAGTCGGTCTTAATTTATTTAAAATAGAAAGCGAGAAGTAAAATGTGAATAAAACCACATGCAACCCTAAAATTTTGTGCTCTCAAAGCCAGTAGCGCCCGTGGCAGGCGCCTATTTCGCTACGACCTCGTTCCGCTACGGAAAAATCAGTGAAAACCACCCCCTAACCACCCCCCTAATCGAAATTGATCTCCAGCCTGTTGTGATTCGCTATTATCATTTATCTTTCATCCAAGAAGTTTGAACAATTTAAAATGCCTAATTTTAGAAAAATTTAAGTTCAAAGAGAAAACGATTTTTCGCAATTTCGTATTTTCCACCATTTTCTTCGAAATTCAAAAAATTAATTTTCAAACTCAGGAATCTTAAGGAATTTAATTCACATAGTCTTATAGCTCTCGAAAAAAATCGTTTTTGGAAAAACTTTCTATCACTAAATATAAAAAACCAATCATCTCCATTTAAACAAATACTATTTTTCTAGTTTTGACATATAAGGTGACACTTTACTCGTTGCATAAAGTAAAATTTTATGCAATTGTTGACGAAAAATGTATTTCAAATTTAGTGACAAAAAGAATTATTCTATATTTATTAAACTGTTATAATACAAGTTGAAAACATAAATTATAAATTAATTAATTATTATAAATATTGATAACACAATTATTGCAATTATTCAAATTAATTCCCGACGACATATTTTTTTCATTGCTCGAACTTGCTGTTATTTGAAAAGCGGCGCACATTGCACTAGATGTTTCACCAAATATTTCTTGCGCTATAAGTTTTTTATTATTCATGGAATTTTCAACATATCCCTCCGCAACAGAGGTAGATTTCCAACCTCCATGCCTTTTTAATTTTAAAATATCAGCGCCACTGTCTGCTAGGAAAGTGGCAGAGCTTCTTCTGAAGCATTGGCCAGTATATAGAACAGGATTTGAAAGACCAAGGAATTGCGCAATAACTTTTGGCAGAGTGCTAAATGTGTTAATTCCCACAGGATATCTGGTACATTTTCCATTCGCATATTTTACAAAAAATCTGTTGTGTTTAAGAACCTGGGGACGCAACTTAATATATTTTCTTAATATTTCAACAAGATTCGTATTTTCAATGTCTCCAGTGGTAATTGCAAACTGCCGTATAACTTTTGTTTTTGAAGGTGGGATATCAACACGAAAATGGCTTTCTTCGTCTATAACATTTTTAACTGGAAGAAATGTTAATTCTGCTTTTCTGCATGCTCCTGCCATTCCAATTATCATTGCAACCTTAGCCATTAAGTATTCTTTTTATCAATTATATTAAATTTTATTTTTTTATTACTTTCTTCAAAATTAGAAAAAATCTTGTATGCAATACGTTACGAAATGAAATTTTGTGTAACTTGTGTTACACAAAATTAGGCATTTCGTAACTGATGGCATAAATAGCTATTATTCAATGTTATATCGGTCTGTTTTAGTTATGTGCTTTTTACTTTTAAGTTTAGATAATTAAATGCACTTGAAGCATTTCTTTAGAAAAAATAATTTTAAGGTCTAACAAGGGTTGATTTTTGGGGGTTGAAACAATCCATATTTAATTGATCCAAACCAAAATGTACCCATATTGAGGTTTCAAATGCTATTTTCTAATTTCTTACAATTAGGAGTTCACCCTTAAAAACAAAAAGCGTACAACGGCACGATTAAGAAAATGAGCATAACCAAATTCTTGTGCAAATCGATGCTGGACGAAAAAATTGCGATGCTCTGCCATTTTTTGAGCTTCATGTCATGTACTACCAGGTAGGAATGTTTTCCTTGTTCAATCCTAATCACGCCTTCTTAGCGATATTTAGCTGGAGGATAGACCATTTTGACCGAAATAGGGTTGATCCACCAGTAAAACCTAGTGTTTGTCCCATCCAGTAAAACAGATTTGACAAACATGAATGCTACTGTTCAAAGGCTGTGTTACCACAATACCAATTTCTTTCAATCAATAATATCGTTAAGGTTTTTTTTCATCAATGTTAACTTGGAAAACATAGTTTGAAGTTACGTGCTGTTCAAAATAATTCCAAACGACCTCTATAGCGCGCCAAAGCTGCTGACGTCATTTAGTATGATGCTGAGCTGTGTAACAGTGATGCCAATTCAAGGAATTTTTATGGTCACTTGGGGATACATTTTCGAGAAATTACTTACACTGCATTATGAAATTATTATGGTCATGTTTATTATTCGGAATAATTTCCATCAAAATAATGAAACAATAATTATCCTGTGCCACCAAATAAATTGAAACCAAAAACATGTTCGAAATCTGCTATATTCATAAAAAGTTTCCTGAAAAATTTTTTTTTCATCACGGAGTAATATACATATCATGAAGCTGTAACATTATTCAGGGATTTTGTGAAGAAATATGGGATTTTTTATACCTGTACAAGGTATAGTTTCTGACACTGTACTGGCAACACTGTACAAAGAGATTGGTCTCCTAATATATTTTCGTGCAACCGGACGCAAAACAAGCATTTTGCAGCCGCAACAGAGGCCGCAAATTGATATTTTGCGGCCGTTACCCAGAGAATGATATTTTGCGGTCGTTACCCAGAGTGACGGCCGACAAAAATTTTTACGGCCGTTCCCATAGTGACTGCCGGCAAACTGAACGCCACTACAGCATTTGACATTTCTGAAATATGACAATAACAATGTATTTCGAACCAAAAACTAACTGTCTTTTCTAAAGAGACATAATGTTTATTGAAATTATGTAATTTTCACGGTTGCACGAAAAATATTGTGTATACTATGGCCGCGAAATGTTTTCGCGACCTCGAGATTATCTTGCATCGGCCGGAGCGGCCTCGGCGATAATCTCTCTCTCGGAACGCGAAAAAGCATTTTGCGGCCTTAGTGTACAAATAACTATTCCAGGCCAAGCAATAAACCATTTCAGACTAATGTAACTTACAGGTTGTCCCTATTGTGCTGGAGGGCAAACAGTTAGACTTCAATTAACAATTAGTTCTTAAAGTTGTCTGATATGCTATCGGCTTGTGGTGTTCTTAAGTGTGGTATATGTGGTGTTTTTATCCGGGATGTTCATAAAACAGAAACACTCAAATTTTATCAACAGTAAAAACACAAGAGCTTTTCTTTTATCGGATAAATTTACGAAACAGTTTTGCCAATCACTAATTTTACGAGAAAAAATGAAATGATAAAATCGCGACACCGAAGGTGGAGCGATTTTATCTAATGTCAGTTTTTCGAGCCAATTTAGTGATTGGCAAAACTTTGAGTTAAAGAGAAATTTATCTGATAAAAGAAAAGCTTGAGTATTTTTTGGCAAGATAAATTAACGACAGAACATTGAAATTATAAGTAACCAAACTTGCGACTCATTGTCATTGTGTAAAAGTGACGTCCGCTTACTAGATATTGAGGAAGAGGAGTTTTTATCGCGATAAAAAAGGATGCACCTTTTTTATCGATGTCAAAGTGACAATAACATTTCCAGGTATAGTTAAAATAATACCCTTTTTGGTGTGCGTCATCGATTGTGACGTATATCCGGGTTTTCGGCATGTCGTTTATTTTATTTGCTATTTTGACATATGGCTAACCTTAAATTTGATGTATTTAGCCAAATTCGAAAAGGCTATGCAATTAATAATTACCAGCTTCTTTTTCTAACTCAAAATACTTGAGAACTTCCAAAATACTGATGTTTTTCCGTGTATTCATGCATATTTTTTGTATTATTTAAATAAATAAATCAATAAGATTAATATTCACTTTTCATAAATAATAATTGACCGTAAACAACAAGGTACAGACCTGTCAAGAACTGTCAGTGTGACAGTAGAAAAAGACGTAAGACTTATTGCCGCTACGAAAGTAACGCCTTCATAGTATTTGAAACTCTCGATTGATAGGTTGAGCTTGAGTCGATTGATAGGTTGAGCTTGAGCGTAATCTAAACATCAACCAATCAAATTTTTGTAAGTCAAAGATTAGCGTTAACGTTTGTAATACGTTTAAACGGTTCATTATTGTGATATTTTGATTAGGATTAATCACAGACCTGCCTTTTTTCCATTTCTTTCTACGTAATGTGTTAGAAAGACATTAACAATCGATGACGCACACCAAGAAGGGTATTATTTCAACATATATGACATTTTAACATTGGAGTTAATTTATCTCAAACTAATTTTTCCGGCTCCCGTCCAGCATAATATGGCCGAACTGTTTTTGATAAAAATCTAGTTTTTGATAAAAATCCTATTATAAAACGGATGATGCCTCATATAAAAGAGATTTTATAAGTCTTGCAAACCGTGAATGTTTTTCGGTAATTTTTCATAAACTCTTAAAACGAAAATGACGTAATCACTTTTTCAACTTTTTTCATATAACGGGAAAAGTACTAGTACTCAATGGTATGTATAGATAAATCATGGGTAATTAAATTACGGAGAAAATGGGGGTCGAGCTTGATCGAAAATCTTTCTATGCCATCATTTAATAAAACTTTGTACAAAAAAGTTCTTCATAATAGGTGTGTTCCCATAGGAATTTCCTAACTGTTATGGACATATTGAGTCTGTGCAGTATCAAAAAAGCGTTCCAGCAGAGCCTGAACTCTGATACTGGGAACAAACCTAATATGTATGCACTTTATATGTGCAAAGATATGTGCTAGGCTAGGCTAGGTCCCTTCAATTATTTCTTTCAATTCGAAAGTTCTTATAATCAATGTTACCAGTAACATCCTACCTCCCATTTAAAGTACAGCTACACCGTGTTATTAATATTAAATTAACTCGTGCAATTACAAGTTTCTTACGGTCGGTAAAAGCAAATATCCAGCTCGATCTTTAACATCTTTCTCTACATTTCGTAAGTTATATTCGTAATTAAGTCTAATCCTCTTAACCAGGAGATTTGCACCCTCTTCTTGGATTAGAAAGAGCAGTTTGGCTTGTTCTCCAACTTTGTTACTAACTCTTGACACAACTGTATTTTAACTTAATTTAGAGAATATCAGAATACGTAAATAGTTGATGGGAAATTCAGGAGGCATCAGTTATCAAATACAGACATTTTTTGTCTTGTTTTTGTCAAATAATAGAAAATCCATTTGAAGCACAGCCTCTATCAACGAAATAAAAAAAAAAGAGGAGAGAATATAACAGTATAAAGAATCATCGACCAAAGTGGCATCTGAATATGGCCGACTTCCGTATACACACCAGAGGTGTACATGAAATTATTCAATTAGGGGAAACAAAAAACTCTCATAATAATATGCATCTTTTTAAGGTGGTACTTTTTGTTGTTATAGAATTGATACCAGATTTTGGTACATTTAAAATTTTTATAACACTATTGTACAACTCGATATCAACTTGAATTTATACTAATACTTATAAATAACCTTTCTTATATTGAAAATCACTATTTTTGGAACTTTAGTTCTTTACGTCAGGTTATGTTTGAGCGACCAGGGATCGCGACGCAAAAGATCTCACCGTGACGTGTTACGTTACGCTACGTTATGTTACGTTGCTTCGTTATGTGCCTTGCTTGCGTGCTTGTGCTCTCTCCTTAGTCTCTCTCGTTTACGAGGCAGCGATTCATATGCTCCGGCCGGGATTCGAACTCGGGCCGACCGCGTGGAATGCTAGCATTCTACCACTGAACCACCGATGCTATATTAGGATTCTATGCAAAGCTGGTATTCGCAGTGCTGGTGATCTGCTTGAATTTGTTCGGATAAATTTTCACTATTATTTCCATAATTTTTTTTGCGCGATTAAGGGGTCTAGCACATTTACTTTTCGAAATACAGGGTGTTGAAATTTTAAAAACTTGAATGTTTTAATTCGATAACTTTAAAATGGATGGATAAATTGATTTGACATTTGGCAGGTTGTTTTCAAATGTAAAAGGGCATATTTTGGAAGAAATAGTAGTTTGTGCAACTAGAGGACGAAGTTTGAGCATGACGCCGTAGGCGGAGTGCTCAATCGTTCAAGTGCGATATGGACAATCCACACGAGTCGAACAGCATATTTTTTCTACGACCCACTTAAGAAAACATCTAGAAAACAAAAATTTCCAACTGTATTATAATTTCAAATTAAAAATTTAACAATTCAATTTTATGTTTCCACTAATTTTGTGGTAAACGTACAGTTCTTGAATGTCCAATTTGTATAATGCTACGGTTTTCTTTTTTAAATATACGATGCTGTTATAAGTAGATGTTGCCAGTCGGACTCCCTCATATATAATAATGAATATTCTGCCAAATATTTCAAACGTCTACCTGTTGTCGTTATTATTAACAAGCAGAATAATCATTCAAAAATAAAATTAACAATAAAAAAAAACTTCCTCACGGGGAATTGAACCCGGGTCTACTGCGTGAGAGTCTGGTATGCTTACTACTCGACCACCAAAGAATATGCAAATCGTTTATCTATAACGTCAGATGTATCACATAATTTTTGCTTAAAAGGAACTAAAGTTCCCACCGTGTGTCCCGCGACACGTTCTACCTTTTTTACGTGGCTTTTAAATTTGACACATTTCAGTATATTAAGGTTATCTATGTTGACACAAGAATTGATGACTAATGTCACACATGTGGCTTCTCAATATGGCGACTTCCGTCTAAAGTTGGTTAAATCACTACCACACTTAACTTCCCTGCTTTTTCTTCCACCTCGCTGGCTCTATAAACTCATTCTTTACAGTTATTCAACTTAAAATTTTTCACCTAACGTCCCAAAGTTTGGAATTATACCAGGGAGTCTTTCAAGTATTTTATAAGAATATCCCTACTTCCTTGTATAACACCCCAGAGGATTTATCTTACAGTATAAAGTTGGGCACGAGTAACCATTCTTCCTATGTTTCTGAAAATTTTAAACATTCTGTTAATCGTTCTACAATTTAAAATTCAAGTTGTATCACCATATTGGATAATTATTGCTGTTCACGTATATTCTCAATGGTTCGATCAGGATCCATCGACTCGAGATTATACGTGCAGTTTCATTGTTTCGGAAATTCTATTATACATGTACAAACAAACTGCACACATAATATCTTACACACGTTAAGTAAATTTATTCCGGTTATCTTGTGAAGCACCATTCATGTTATTTACGATGCTAACACCTAGACGAGTGTATTGGAAGAGGTTTTAGATAACAGACTACCGGCAAAGTATAAAGTGACTCATACGTTGATAATCTTTGCATTCAAACACAAAAATTACAGCACTTTGTTCAATAAAACAGAAAATATGGCGGTTATTCATCCAAATTTAGTATATCTCTTTCAGTCTAGGCTTTTCCGAAACAATATACCCACATCAAGGAATAGCCCATATTGATATTTTTTAAGCACATTTTCAGGATCTACTTCATACGAATTATGTTTTATGTATTACATCGACTATAGTTGAAATAATACCCTACTTGGTGTGCGTCATCGATTGTTAATCTCCTTCACATTACGAAGGAAGAGATGGAAAAAAAAGGGGCAGGTCTGTGATTAATCCTATTCAAAATATCACAATAATGAACCGTTTGAATGTTTCACAAACGTTAACCCTAATATTTGACTTACAAAAATTTGATTGGTCGATGTTTAGATTACGTGCCAGCGCAACCTATCAATCGCGAGGTTAAAATACTATGAAGGCGTAACTTTCGTAGCGGCAATGTATTTTACGTCTTTTTCTACTGTCACACTGACAGTTCTTGTCAGGTGTGTACTTTGTTGCTTACGGTCAATTATTATTTATGAGAAGTGAAGATTAATCTTATTGTTATATTTATCTAAATAATACAAAAATATGCCTAGATACACGAAAAAACATCAGCAGTTTGAAAGTTCTGAAGTATTTTTAGTTAAAAAAAGAAGCTGGTAATTATTAATTTCATAGCTTTCTCGGCTTTGGCTTAATACGATTCTGATGATTTTATTTATCAAATTTAAGGTTAGCTTCATGTCAAAATAGCAAATAAAATGAACGACATGCCGAAAACCCGGATATACGTCACAATTGATGACGCAGAAGGGTATTAGACCAAGAAGACCAAGAAGGGTATTATTTCAACTATAGTAGCGATAGCGGTAGTTACTTGATCAAATTTGTTGATGCTCATTTCTATGAGTTTCCTAATTAAAGCTCTAGAGAGCAGCTCTTATGACATCTGGAGATTACAAACTTGAAAGTAGTTCTCTGCGAATATGCTTCTGGAAATGGATGTCAAGATATTAGTATTATATCTGACGCCTGACAAATTTAAAAATGATTTGAAAAAGTAGACCCTTCACAGAGAAGCAACATCTACTTCTCGGGTTATATGCTCCAACAGACAATGAATTACACTTCCAAGTTAAACTGGGTTGGGATATATTCACGATGTAACCAATCAATCTGGTTTGTAATTAGAAGGTCTACAAGTGATATCCAGATATGCTGTAATTTCATTGACTTGATTTCAAGTTAAAATCTTGACATAAAAAAGACATTTGACATACATTTCAATAAAAATGGGAGACTGGTATGCTGTAATAGTATATTACGTAACGTGTGTGGTAAGAAAGAGTTCATCGACAAAATTTCCCGTGACTCCTTACTTGTTGTTGCTTCTGTTACATCAACGTCGACATAATTTCGCTCATGAGAAGCTGCATTCAGGTACAGTGAAGAATAATTCGACATCAAGATTTTTTCTGCAGTTTGTTTTTTATTAGACATAGAGTCTTCAATGTATCCTTCAGCGACAGTGCTCGACCTCCAACCTCCATGCCGCTCCAAACAAGTATCATCAGCTCCTCCATCCACAAGCAAAGTAGCTGAAGTTATTCTTAACGCATGGCCGGTGTAATCTTTCGAATTCGGTAGTTTTAAATAAGTTGCTACTGTTTTGGGTACGTTACTAATTGTATGAATTCCATGACCATGCGATAACATTTTCCCTTTTGAAATTTCAAAAAAAAGAGTCGGCTTTCCATAGCTTGTGGACGTAAAGAAGGGGTCCGTTGAACTATAGGGAAACACGAATTTTTGACTGATTTTGCGAAAAATGGATAGTACTCACCTATTTTGAGAATAATACGTCAAAAAATTTGCGGGTTATACACAATTTACAAAGAAAAATCCAAAAAAAGATTTTTTTTCGCCACTTGAGCCATTACTTTTTGGCATGATATTTCATACAAAAAACAGTTTAAATGTATTGCTCTGTACATGAAAGTGATCAACAACATGTGTTCTCGCTATCTATGAAAAAAATCCAGTTAGATTCTTCATAATATTGTTTAAATTACCACTTTTATAAATATATATTTGACAGGCAACCAGTTTGGATATAAATAATTTTAATAATAATCGCATACACAGATATGCAACCTACAAAACATACAATACTTTATAGCGTGGTTGCCAGCTGTAATCGACTACTCGACAATCATGCTACATGACTATTAAGATACGAAATTAAATATTGTATCAGACTATATTTTTAGTAAGATTCATTCAAGACAAACCCAAGAACATAAATGAAATTATAAACACATTTTATATATGATGATATCCTTATATTGCGTATTTGAAGAAGGGGAAACAAAAAATTTATAATCATTGTATTCAGCCTTCCCCTCAAAAAATATCCAATACTTTGTAATCCACATCAAGTTATTCACCCTTCCCCTTCTAGAAGGGGAAGGGTTAATCCAATTATTATATTCCCTTCCCCTTCTGGAATATCTTTTGAGGGCAAGGCATTTGCCTTGCCCTCAAAAGATATCCAATACTTTGTAATCCACATTAAGTTATTCAAGAAGGGGAAGGGTGAATCCAATTATTATATTTCCTTCCCCTTTTTGAATATCTTGAGGGCAAGGCAAATGCCTCCAATTATTTGTAATCCACATTAAGTTATTCTAGAAGGGGAAGGGTGAATCCAACTATTATATTTTTTTCCTCTTCTTGAATAGATTAATGTGCATTACAATGCATTCATCCCTCTCATCCAATACTTTCTAAGATGAAATTCGAATGCAATAATTAATTAATATTTTAAAAATATCATGATTCTCACGTAATCGTTTACAGCTGGCAACCATGTCAAACATTACGCTAGAGCTTCTATGTCATTTGTCATTCGATTTAATTGTTTTCATACAAATTTGTAGCCTGTCAAATATATATTTATAAAAGTGGCAATTTAAACAATATCATGAAGAAACTAACTGAAATGTTGTTATAATTAGCGAGAAAACATGTTGTTGATCACTTTTCCGTACAGTGCAATTCATTTAAACTGTGGTTTGTATAAAATAACTAGCCCAAAAGTTATGGCTCAAGTGGCGAAAAAAAATCTTTTTTTGGATTTTTCTCAGCAAAATATGTATAACCCGCAAATTTTTTGACGGATTATTCTCAAAATAGGTGAGTACTATCGACTTCTCGCAAAATCAGTCAAAAATTCGTGTTTCCCTATAGTTCAACGGACCCGTAAAGAAGTATATTTTCTGTAAATATTTATATATTTTTCTCCAATAATAGTGAACGATCGTGGCTTTTTAGATTTACTATCAGGAATCTTTATATGAATAACAGATCCTAAATCTTTTATATCGTCTATTGTCATGTTCACCATTTCATCGCATCTACATGCTCCAGATACGCCCATTATAAGAACAACCTAAAAGTAGTATGTATTTAAAAACTTGATTGTATTTATGCAGGTTAGAATATTATAACTAACCTTAATTCCTAGATATTGCTCATTAGGTGCATTATTTAAAAAATCTTCAAACTGGTCTTTTGTGAATATCTTTGATTTTTTGGGAGTATACCCTTCATTCTGCTTCTTCAGATAAGCACGTAGTTTCATATATTTGCTAATATCTAATCCATGTTTAATATTCAGTAATGATTTTATCATGGAATACTGAGACCACATTGTTGAACTCTTCATTTTTAATTTAGTTGTCATTTCAAAAAAATAAGCTAGTAGCACATTTTCCGAATAGTTTGAAATGTTTTTATCATTGCACCATGTGAGAAATCTTTCGTAAGCATGATTATAAACTCTACTTGACTTAGTTGGAATTAAATCATTCGTAGCTGCCTTAGCAATGTCAACAACGTCCGGCGGCGTACAGTTGGGTTTTGAATCCGACATAATATAATCTAAAAGAAAATTTCAGTACACTTTACTACAACAAACGAAATTTTGATGCTCAAGTACTTACCAAAAATGCACAGTCCAATTGTTGCTTTAAATCACTCACAATATTTCTGACATTATAAAATATTATTTAACTGTCAAATTTGTTTTTGACTTGGCAATCACAAAACCAGTAACCACGGAAATGTAGTGCGCAGTTTTATAATTATTTTTCTCTGAATTTATCAACTTCGTTGCAATCGTTTTGAATTTTTATTTAAATATTAATTAGTTCTATAGTCTGGATGCCGTTTGCGGAAAAATAGCATGTTTCATTCGGAGCAAAAGCACTTTTTGTGGCTCGTCTGAAATTGTCGGCCTCACTAACGTTCGGCCATCAAACATTCAGACTCGCCACAAAAAGTTATACTTTTACTCCTAATAAAACAATATACTATTATATACTGTAATTTTGGTTTTTACACTGATTTCCTTTTTTCCTATAAATGATCTTGATAATGAATGATACAGTTTTGATGCATTGGTGATCCTTTCATTCATTTCAATAATCTTCATTACCGTTTTCATTTATCTCCATACCAAGGTATTTAATTACGTCTATTAAACTAAATTTATAAATGTAAATGACAATTACGGGAACGAAAGGTTGAAATCCATTGGTTACGTAACCCTTGAGCGACATATTGTGTTACAACGCAAAAAGGCTTAACTACTGAATAGTGTTTAAACAGGACCCAGTGACACCTACGGCCTAACGACTTCGACAATTGCGGAACTAGCCAAACGTTACACCCATGCTCAATCCCTTAAGAGATGGGATGGAATCAAAGGATGCAGTCTTGCCAGGATCACCCTGGGCGACCCTGGAAAGCTGGCGCCGAAGAAATATTTGGCGATGACCAGGAAAAACCTACGTTTAACAGTAGGATTTCTGACTGGTCACTGTCAACTAAGGAAACACCTCCATACTATGGGGTTAGTGGACACACCTCTATGCAGGATGTGTGAACAGGAAGATGAAACTGTCAGGCATGTCTTATGCGAGTGTCCGGAGTTATCGTCAATAAGAGAGTGTGTGTTCGGTGAGTCTTGGCCTACACCTGCCGATATAAAGGAGATGTCTCTTAGTGACCTGTCCACCTTCCTGAGAAGGACAGGATGGATAATGACCTAGGAGGACAACTCCTCGGGAGGATGTACAATGGGTCACATGTGCTGTGAGCCTACACACTCACCCTCCCCACTCTACAGATACAGATACAGATAGTGTTTAAACATAGTTTAATTATTGGTTCAGTGACCAGTGGGTTAACCTGCTGAGTTACAACATCCCCCTAATATCCAATGTTGCCAGCAGTAAACTTTAAATGAATTTCAAACAATTTTATTAACAATTAATTGTGGTTACTGCATACCATTTCAATATTGACGGAATGTCAATATTTAATTGATACGGTTTCAAGATTGAAATCAAGTCAAGGGTAGTTAGAGCATAGGGCTGATTGTTTTTTAAATGATCATTTCCTCGGTTGCGGAATTGTATATTTCAGGAAAATAATAACTACACATGATTTATCACAGTGAAATCTACCAACAATCAATTAATTTGTTTATTACGTTTTAATATGGAAACTAATTAATTTCGTACACGTTATTTGTGAATTTTAGGGCATAATTAGGTGTATTATAGAGACATCATAATAATAACATCGGGATTAAAATTTGTTCATCAATAATATTGTAGTTAATGGTTTTTCGCTCATAACTTTGGACCTAAGCGATATTTTTCGTAGATCTCTCGAGGAGAAAAAATAATCTGAACGCTTTTTCTGTATAATTGGAGGGTGAAAAGATATGCTCGTAAAACGTTATTTTCCCTGAAACTATACCCTTCTTACCTCGTTAAACAATTTTCCGCAACGAGCTCAGAGATCGGAATAAGTGCATCTTATCCTACATCAATTCTGCCCTCTTGTCAAGCAAAATCAATCAGGAGGGAAAAATTATAAATTGGTCATTTGCAGCCTATATTTCGTGCAATATAGTAAATTTTTTATTTTTTGGCAGAGTTGAATTTTTCCAAACACTCTGTCTATTCAATTCCCACTGCTCCGCTGCTTTTAAAAGGATCTTGTCACTAAAGGTAAAATAAAAGAAAGCGTGATATATAACCATAAGGAAAAGCAAGATACAAGAAAAGACGGGAGTTTTCAACCATTGAAAAACATACATCATCATGCCACTTTGCAAGGAATTTCGGTGGAAATAGGTTCGTTACCTTCCTAAAGTTTACAATTTATATTTTTAAGCCGCCATCTGCAAAGATTGAAAAATCCTACGCCTTAATTAAGGATTCAAAAGAGGAAATAAAGAGAAGATTAATTTTCTCCAAATATTACATGGAATATAGCGTTTAATTTATAGTTAGTAAAATTAAATTTGTAAACATGGATATGTTGGCCAAAAGCAAAACTAGTAAAATTACAGACGTAAAAAATTATGAATACTTTTTCAGTGATTCCTGTGAAAATTCCAAGTGTTTTGGGATTGTCTGTTGTGCAACAATCTGCTTTTTAATTTCATTGACAATCACAATATTGTACCGCAACTGCGACTATGTTTTTAATTTGACATTTCTAATTAGTGGTTGTAGCAATAAGGATGATGACTGATGTTGGAGACCTGCTCTACGATGTTTGTACGCATAATATTCATAAACAAATATTAAGGAGAAGTTCTCCTTTTCCAAATGCAATTTAAATTTCGTGCCAAAATGCTATAATAGTTATGACATCTCACATCGGAGACTTTTCAAAAGGTGGATGTCAAGCGGTTCTGGTCAGTGTTTGAGAAAACATGGAGGATTGTCATTTTTGTTTTCATAATTTCACTAAAATAAATATAATGGCAATTGTATTGTAAAACAATAGGTTTACTTAAGAGTCTCTGTATCCTATATTGTTTTTCAAATCATTATTCAAGTAATTCTAAATATCTGTCATCATGCCTATTCTATATCTGCTTCAATTGAAAGAATTGATTTTGTGGAGTACCTACGTTCATAAGAAAAAGATAAGTTCAAGAATATTCAACATATTCTGTTATAGAAATACACAAAAAAGAATTTCGTTTGATAGTTTATCCAAGAAGGAATTGATTTCCTTATAAATTAATGACTATCATAATTTTCTGATTCTAGAAAAAAAGTTCGTCCACCATGTTTCTCCCAGTAGTATTAAAATTTGACCTTCGTTTTACCATTCGTTGACAACGTGGCATATTATGACGCAAGAATATCGCTTTCTTCACTAAAAACAGAAAACGATAATAGGTTAAGAGTGACTGTGAATTTATAATCTTTTCAATAATTCATTGAGATTAAAAAGATCGACAGTATGTTTGAGAAAGATATGTTGATATTCAATTGAATCAATAACAATCGATTGAATTTAACATTAATTTCTATCCCGATATTGTGCAATAAAATTTTAAGAATTTATGTGTAAGCTAATACACCACAAGGAGAATTTTTGTCAGATGATACAGTAAAAATAGTGACATTTATTTGATGATACTTATACCAGGGCCATTAAAAAATCATCGAAAATTATAGCAGAATTCTAATAAATTTTTAATTTTTTCAGTCATTTGGTAATATACCATACAATAGTATATTGAGTATCAAGAACGGTAAGGGTTGTTTACCGGTCGACAGCAATGTTTGGAGGCTGATCGTAGCGAATTTTGCTGGAGACCGGTATTACCCTTGACGTCCGAGATGCTTAAACCTTTTTTTACGCGATCGTATTGAAATAAATTTCGAATAAAATAATTCAAATTCGAAATGAACGAAATGTCAAAAGTGACATTTATACTTCTCGATCAGTTTAAAATATAATTTGCATTTCGGTGAAATTTTTCTTTTGCTATTTATTACTTTTTATATTGCTCTGTTCGGTTCTGTTCATTGAAAAAATGTGAATCTTCTTATTTTTTTGGTTTCTTTTGTGTAACGAATGAAGTAATTTATTATTCAGGACCACTTAAATGTATGTAGGGTTAAGACGTCGCTAAGTAATTTACTTATCGACGCCTGAATGGTAAGTAAATCACTTACCGACGTGCTAGACTTAGAAACCAGTGAACACAACCTACCGTCCTGACAACCGATGCTGTAAATAAACAAAAAAAATCGATCGCGCAAAATAGTTATTTTCCTAATTAATGCGGAAAGTGATACTTTCCCACACGCGACTGCAGTTGACCCGAACGTAGCGGCGCGGAGTTCGGGCAAGAGGTCAAGGGCGGGAAAGACACTTTACGCATGAGTTAGGAACATTATTTTTTCTACGACCGTATATACAAAAAAGTATACCAACCCATTTTTCAAAAATTATTTTATTTCAACATACATATTATACAAAACTTTAACTAAAAACTACTAATCATTTTTAATATTAATATTACAAACACAGTTTGTTGCATTCTGCAAATTACTTGAAATTGCCGGTCCAGTGGAGTTATTTGGTGTTAACTAGTAAGTAGATGACGACGATGAGGATGGCATCGGCTGCAGGTCGCATAAAGATGACGATGACGGTGGCGGCAACTGTTTTAAGTCATTTGTAGATGAAAGAATTTTATTTGATATATTTCGTAAATATTTATTCACCTGTTGTAACAATAGTTATAAATTCCGAAGTATAAAACTATCTAATAAGGTCAAAATTAGTATAATTTTACTTTCCCGCACTAGTTCGGGAAAGTGACACTTTCAAAACTAAAATGAGTGCGGGGAAATGGGTTAAAACGCACGGTCGTAGGAAATAGTATATTAAAGTATAAGTGGATATTAAAGACTTCAAAACACGCGCAATTTTTCGAAATAGAGCAAGTGTTTTAAAGACCAGTTATACACGAATACTTTACGCTTTTTTATTTATTGGTGCACCTTGAAATTATAAATACTGGTATCTTCAAGATTTACATCAACAAGAAATGGAAATCATAGATGGAAATAAGAACTAAATGTCAAATGGTCGAATTCGTGATGTATATGATGTATACCTTGCGTTGTAATGGAAAACTAATTTGTATTTTGATGGAAGTTCAACCTTATTGAGTTCTGTGAATGTCAATAGTATTAATTTAAATACCATTTCCTAAGATTTGAAAAATCGAGATATTAATATTTCAACCAATACCAACGGCACTTTCCATTTTAATTTATTAATTTGACATTGTTAAATATTGTTCTAATGAAAGTTTTGACGTTACAAACTACTTCTGTCAGGTCAATAATGAAAAAATTGTCATTTAGACATGATTTAGACCATAGATTTAGACTTCGTTTCTCGAGTTGTTGATGTTGCCACGGTAACTTCAAAACACGCGCGTTTTTTAAAGCTCGATTTAAACACGCTGAGGCGTGCTTTAAATAGGTAAAATTTTTCACCAATAGAAAAAACGTATTTTTTCTAAGTTACTCATCGCCTCCGAACAATGAATGATCAAATCTCATTGCATTCGCATCAAACTGACAACTAATGCCAACTACCTATACACTGTGTCCGTAAAGTTTGGAACAAATTCATTTTTATCCAAACAGACCATTTTAATAAATAATCCTGGAACACTTCGATTTTTGATTTCAATTTACCGTATTTTAAAATAATAATCTTATATACAGGGTGAATTACTTTCGAGTAATGACGTCACCGTCATTTTTTTTAAATGAAGCACCCCCATTTTGTCTCAATTTTCGGATTACTCTAGCTGAGCTGATTCCAAAAATGTATCACATGTTGATTCCAATTGGTACAGGGTAGACAAAAATACAATAGTTTTGTGTGTGCTCATAAAGTAACACGTAACATTCTTTATTAGTTAAATTAACAATATTATCAAAAATACTCATTGTCTTGCGGACAGACTATGTAAGAAATTATTTCTTATCAATTTAAAGAAAAAACATAGTCGTCTAGTTTTTTGTGAAATGTCATTATTTGTTTAGTAATTTATTGATGTTCAGTGACTGTTTAGTACTACAATATTTTTGGTATTCGTGAATTTTTTTATTATTGTTGAGATATTGGGATATTCATATTTTATTGAGCCATTTTTGCATCAATTGGAGGTTCGTCCTTCCATGACTCTTTGACTGTTTTAACGTTTTTCCTGATACATGGAAAGCATCTCCTCCGATTGATTTTTCTTCATGGGAAAGGTTTCCAATGCATTGTACAAATCCCAATAGATATTACCGTGTAATCCACTTATGGAATTTCGTCCCTGGTCGATTTATTAGTGAATGCCTTGGCTTCGCTTCGTATGTAGACATGATGTGAAGGTAGGTTCAGCTAGACTTCTGATGCATCTGCTGAGGTTGTCCTCATAGTCATGTTGTTGATTGGCAAGCTTGCCTTTGGATGCCACTCGGCTTTTGAATGGTCACAGCCTATCGAGTCTTTGGCCAACACACCACCCAACCATATGCTACGGGGATTGTCTTTTATATTCTGCAAATATGAAGCTACGAAAATACTTTCAAACTTTAATACACTTTTGCATCCTTTAAAACCAATTCTGGAAGCAGTTATTTCACTCGCTGGCTGGTACATTCAAAATAGAGTTTTTGAATGCATTAACTGCATATTCTGTATACTGGAGCCTTTGACCAATCAGTACATTCGCAATGTTTGAAAAAGTGAGAAAGCCATTGTAACTTGGTTCGTGACTGTTATTGCTTTGAAGACTCAATTCTTTTTGGAGGTATTTGGGAACTTACATTGTCTTGGTGGAGGATCATTCGTCGTTAAGGCTGGTTTTTCGAAGCAGTTAGCTCCGTCAAACTAATTACCAGTCAGCAGTAACAGTTCTCCAATCTTGCCGAGAAATTGTCCGCTTTTGAGAAATAGGTCGCCACCACTGTTTTGGTACAATTCGAGAACTGTTAACTTTCGTCGGGTTTGGTCCGTCTTGGAACACCCCCATAGCAGACTGACATTCATTTTATGGTTCATTACAGTGAATCCAAGACTTTTCACCTCTGATAATACTGTATATTTTTTCGAGTTTCCTGCCATAAAACGATTCAGAGTTTCTAGACACCAATCGAATCCAAATGCTTTCCGTTCTTCCGTGGTAAACCGATTTGCTCATTGATAATTATTCTTCTTGTGAAATTTTTTGAATTGTTTTCTTTTAATTGTCCAATGATGCATCAATATGAGATGTATCTTGTATCAACTTACACCCAGCATCGACGCTGATCTGTTGCTAGCTTACCTTTTCGTGGATCGTCGCTAGGAAAACAGAAAACAACTTGGCATGGCATTCTTGTTGAGACAACAACTGTATTCGAAAATTGTGAGAAGTCATTGCGCGCAAGTTTTTCGAACTAACTGAGTTCAGTTCAGGTACCTACAGCTTTGAGCGAAGCGGTCTGAAATTTCCGCGTGAAGTTAATTAAACATTACAGGGTATCTATTCACTAACAGTGAGAGCTCCTACGACAGTGCGCATGCGGGCTGCTGTATCATAATTTGCAATTTTGAGAGAGCTCGCATGCGCACTTTATAAATGTTTATTCTTGTAG